>RCUC01124546.1:0-32405 GCA_003697995.1 Taxidea taxus jeffersonii | reverse complement strand
CCCCCCCCCTTCAGTTTTCCCTCCATTCCCCGATGGTCCTCCATGCTATTCTTTATGTTCCACATAGGAGTGAAACCATATGATAATTGTCTTTCTCTGCTTGACTTATTTCACTTAGTGGAATCTCCTCCAGTTCCATCCATGTCAGTGCAAATGGTGGGTATTATCCTTTCTGATGACTGAATAATATTCCGTTGTATATATGGACCACATATTGTATTATGTTAGTCACCATAAAATACATCATTAGTTTTTGGTGCAGTGTTCCAAGGTGCCACATCTTTTTTATTCATTCATCTTTTGAAGGGCATCTTGGCTCCTTCCACAGTTTGGCTATTATGGCCATTGCTGCTATGAACATTGGGGTGCATATGCCCTTTCTTTTCACAGATATCTTTCTATCTTTTCAAAGATACATTTGTATCTTTGCAGTAAATACTGAGTAGTGCAATTTCTGGATCATAGGGTAGCTCTGTGTTTAACTTTTTTGAGGACCCTGCATACTGTTTTCCTGCAGTCTGTTCTTAATGACAGAGATCTTGAATGACTTAATGCCTAGTGTTCTCAGCACAACAATGAAACTTAGTTCATAGGCTATTTTGGCAATTCTTAATCTGAGCAAGAACAGGAGCTCTTGAAAAATAAGGCTTTAAGAAAGCTTGCCATTTTAGGGCTAAATTTTACTATAAGGTGAAAGTTTGAAGTCTTACACTTTAAACAAATAAAACCTAAAAATGACTGATTCATTCAAAATGGTTTTATGGAAAAAGTAATCTGTAACAAAAACTTGGCACCATGTGCAAAGGCTCTCATTTTTGAGCAAAGCATATAAAGTTTCCAAGGTGGACAGGGCAGGAGAAGCACCCAGACATTTACAGCAACAGACATTTTCTCTTCCTCTTCTTGACTGAAGGAGGACAGAACCCTTGAAGATCTTCATCTAACACTGTCTTGAGCCCTCACTGCGTGAGAGCCAAGCACTCAAGTGTTTTCCAGCACCCATGTCCTTAGCCATAGTCAAACCCCGTGGCTAGGTGATGGGAGTCGGCTTCTTCTCCTGCAGTTGCTCAATCACGTCTTTATTGTCCCTGAGATTAAGTTTGGCTCCACCAGGATGATGGGGTGTTGGGACAGTGGTGCATACTTCAGGGTTCCCATACTTGAACATTTTCAAATGATGCAGGGCTCATGAGAGAAGAGCAAATTAAGACCACATCTGTTTGTGGATAGGATAAGGGACATAATGGATCATTATATTGTCTAACTGTATCCCATAAGCCCAGATTCACCCGTTTTCCATCTACCATAACATTGACAGAGTAGTTGTCAGAGACAGTGGGGATGTATTCTCCAGGGAATTATTGGTTTAACCAGGTGGTGGGCAACTTTGGCCTGCAGCTCCGTTTCCCACCACAACACACTTGGTGGCTGCATCTGGGCCGCTTGCTGGGCTGCTGTGGTGTCGGGGCACTGAAGCAAGAAGTGGCAGGCTTGGGGCACCGGGGGCCAGGGCTGCTGTCCAAGCCATGTAGCCCTCTCCGAAGGGAAGCCAGAGCCAGCAGCAGCCACCACCCAAAGCTCTGGAATTGTCATACTTCTTAATTTTTGTCAGTTAAAATGGTATAAATAATGTCTCTTTGTGGTTTTGATTTCTGTTTCCCCGATTACTACAAAATCTGGACTCTTTATTCTGTTGGGTCTGCCAGTTTGTCTGCCTCTATGTCTGTCTGTCTGAATTTTTCTATCTGGTTTGTTATGTTCCCCCTCCTTCTCTCTCAGAGCCTCTTGGCTATTTTTTGGTCCTTTGCTCTTCCATTGAAATTTTTGTCTTTGAAGTGTATTTATTTATGACCAGCTACATGAGCTACATACTCATGCAGAAGGTAATGCCTCTCTTGAGGTGGTAAGTATACATTCTGGGGTGATCTGTAAGTCCCTACCTGTTGAACCACCTGCAGTCAGTCAAGTGCAAACTTCAGTATGATCTCTCTAGGCTTTCTAACAGCTGTGGGTCCCAGTCGTTTTGGTGAAAAGCTAATGTAATGAATGAAAACCTTGATAAGTCTAGATAGACCACATCTGCTAGGTTCTAATCTCACTCAGCCCCATCTGTGTGTGTCTGTGTGTGCACAGAATGGGAGGAATGTTGGTGGCCTGGGAACTGTCCAGCTCTGCAGGCTGGTTAGCATCATTCTCGTAGAGAAGTTACCCAGTTAGGTGAGGCTGGAAGGGGAAGAAGAATAAAGAGTTTGTCAGTAAAAGAATATCATATGCAAAAGCACTGAGACTAAAAACAACAGGGTATTTTCTACTGCTTGAGAATTTAGCATATGTTGAAGAACAGTGAGAAATGAGGGGAGAGAAAAGGAAAGGCCAGATTGTGGAGGACTTTGTATGCCACACCTGAGGAAATGCTATTTTATCTTGTAGCCCACTGTTTTTATTTTTTTTATTTACTTATTTAAAAAAATTTTTTGGTAGCCCACTATTTTTAAAACTATTCATAACTAATTGCAGCATTTTATGGTAACAATTTTTCAAGTTTATTTTAAAATGTATATATAATTAAACATATTTATGTAGCTTTCACATTATAATATACCTTTAAGAATTCATTTTATCTATTTTGTATTATATTTTATTTTATTTATTTTTAGAGCATGAGTTGGGGGTAAGAGGCAGAGGGAGAAAAAGAGAGACTCTTAAGCAGGCTCCACCATGGGGCTCCAATCTAATGATCCTAAGATCATGACCTGAACGGATCTAAGTCATCCAGATGTCCCTACCTTTGAGAATTCATGGGCATTACCCAAGATATATGAAGGATACTGGCATATGAATAACATATCTCTTGATCCATATGTGATGTGTGGGAATTATTTACCAACTGTTATGTTGATTAAAAAATGCTCTATTCCTTGTTAGCTGACTGTGTTATGTCATATAATTTCAGCTTTGTGTTTGTACTTATTCCATGTATTGGGATTAAATATTTGTACCACACAAATTATTTCTCAAGGCTCTGTAACTACAAGAAGAAAGCTTTACATGAAAATCCAAGTCTTGTTTCAAAATATCTAAATCCACTCAGCAGAAATTTGGAATATTTCAAAGCAAAGACAGCCTTGGTAACCTTAGGCTTCTAAAAAGTCAGGAGATAAACTATTCAAGATCAAACAATGTCCAATTCTTAAAAAAAAAAAAAAAAAAGCATCAGGTAGTGAAAAACCTAAAAAACTTAAGTGAATATTTTTTGTTTTCAGAGTTTAATTAGAAATAAAAATGGTATTTGGTATACACATTGTGAAATAAAATGTACTTGGTTTACAGGTGTGAAAATGGTCTGAGGAATGATAATAGTGTTCAGGAGATAGATTGGGAGGATGGAAAGAGTGGGAGGAAAGTTAAACTGGAGATAGAACAGTTGAGAGACTAATCCAGTAATCTTTGTGAAAAGTGATGGTGGCTTGACCTGAGGTAGTAACGATAGGGATTTAATAAGGGGACAGATTGGATAAATATTTAAAAAGTGGAAACATCAAGATTTAGTAATTGATTATATTTGAATAGTGAAGAATACAGAGGAATCTGAGAGGTTGGCTCTCAAATTCTGATGTAGATTTGTTTTGGTCTTCCAGAATTCATTCTCGCATTGGTGGTTCAGTGGTAGAATTCTCGCCTGCTAGAATTCATTCTCTCCATGAAAGCTTACTTTAACATGGACACTAATGTGCTTCAGAAAGGATCTGTCCTTTCAAGGCCATCTTTTCCTTCAGGGAGAGCTTGCCCTTTCTGTGACTGCTTGACTGAAAGCAGACATTTGCCCTTTCAGCATTGCTGAGTCAGAAGGTTGTCTTTATCCAGACAGAGCGGTCTGGGTTACTCTTACACATAAAGATGAGCCTGGAGTATCCAGCTTTCCTAGGTGTATTGAGAAGCCGTGCAGTCTCCTGGAGACCCTCTCTCTGATCAGTATGGCCTATGACTGGGCTTTCCGATATTCCCATCATTTCTTCTTGCTGTGAAGTTTATTAGCTAATCAAGAGCTGTACTCTCACCCCACACCACCTTTTGCCTGAAATTTTTATCATTCCCTGTGACTTTGTCCCTGACTGCAATGCATAATCGTCAGATACATTGCACACAATTCTGGCCTATCTGATTGCAAACCAAAAAGCTGAATGATATCCCTGGTGATTTTTTAAAACTTGCATCTTGATACCCATATTTTAGAATTAATAATGTTCCTTTTCAGAGTTACCAAACTAAATAAAAGGTAACTCTACAATGCCTACAATGTCAGCATTCTAATTATCAGTCCTACCAGGACCAAAGAATTAGAGAAAGGTAGCTTTCTACAAGAAATGCCCCAGGTTTAGTAGCAGAAGGATGAAGACTTAATTATGTATGTCATCTAACAATTATGCCCCTTCATTCTATATATTTTTATCTTTCCTGTTTGCAGGAAAGTTTTATTTTATATACTTAAACATTGCTTTTCCATTCATGTTGGTTACATCTATATTGTTTGTCTTCCATATCCCCATCTTGCCTCTCATTCTTCCTACTGCCATTTTTCCTTAGTATTTTAGGAGAACTTCTCAAACTTATGATGACATTACTGATTTCTCACAGTGTCTGTTTTGCTTTTTCTGATTCCATACATTTAAAATTCTGTCACTTATTTAGTTTTGAAATGCTTTTGTCCACATCTCATTGTACATAGTTCTATCATCTTCGGATATGGATAACCTTGTTTCTTCTTTGACAGCTTTCACTGATTTCATTTTACAGTAGTTAGACCAAAAATCTTAGGACAAATTTTAAAGCATAGTCAGATGTCACCTTTATATATTACTCTGTTTATAACAAACATAGGTTTACCCTTTTGAACCTAGATGGAATCTAGATGATATTTCTTGAATGTAAGATAAGGTCCAATAACAACATACAAACTGGATTATAAATCTAAGAAAACGTCCTTTTAGCCGACATCTGCTTTGGAATGTTGAATAAAAAATTTCAGATTTTTTCTAATCTGTACTGGGCTGACAGTACAGATGAGAAAGTTAACCTCTAGTGCTATATAAAGAATATCCACCCTCAGTATCCACTCAGGATCCTGGTTCCTTGTATCTTGTCCATTTAGAGTCTTGACGGCTTTCAGGATCCTGCAGTATAAATGGAGAGAACAAGGAGGTAGCATTCCTTTTCCTTGCCTTTTCTCTCAGAGGGCTGTCTTGACTGGTCAAAATATTGTGAGCTTTGGCCTTGAGCTTGCAGTAAGTTTTTATTTGGAAGATAGTATGTATAGCTCTTGTCACCTTTTTTTTTTAAGATTTTATTTATTTATTTGACAGAGAGAGGGAGAGACAGAGAGAGAGGGAACATAAGCAGGAGGAGTTGGAGAGGGAGAAGCAGGCTCCCTGTGAGGCTCAATCCCAAGACCCTTGAGTTCATGACCTGAGCTGAAGGCAGACGCTTAATGACTGTGCCACCCAGGTGTCCTTAGCTCTTGTCACTTTTTTTTTTAAGATTTTATTTATTTACTTGAGAGAGAGAGAGCATGAGAGGAGAGAGGTCGGAAGGAGAAGCAGACTCCCTGCCGAGCAGGGAGCCTGATGTGGGACTCGATCCCAGGATTCCAGGATCATGACCTGAGCTGAAGGCAGTCGCTTAACCAACTGAGCCACCCAACTGCCCCAGCTCTTGTCACTTTTATCTGGACCTGGCAATTAGACATGCCCCAAGGATGGACTTATTGACTATTTGATAAAATTTACTTCAAATACTTACTATGGTGAAATTATAAAATACGTGCCTTTGTTTAATTTTCACAAGTTAAATGACTTCTTATCTATAACAGAGGAACTTGGAAATGCGTTTTTAAAAATATTTTATTTATTTATTTGAGATAAAGAGAGCACGAGAGCAGGGTGAGGGCCAGAGAGAGAAACAGGCTCCCCACCCACCAGGGAACCCAATGCGGGTCTTGATCCCGAGACTCCAGGATCATGACCTGAGCCAAAGACAGAGGCTTAACCGACTGAGCCACCCAGGTACCCCTGGAAATACATTTTTAAGTATCTCCATGTAAACCTGTCACTGAATCCAGTGACTATGTATTTTATTTTTAGGGTTTTTATAACATGCATATCTATGAAAATGCCTGCTAATTATCTCTTTCTTATTTTTTAACAGATTACCAAAATCGAAAATGTCAGTCATTTGTGTGATTTGAGAGTTTTAAATCTTGCTAGGAACCTTTTAAGTCATGTTGATAATCTTAATGGGCTGGATTCACTAACTGAACTTAACCTGCGACACAATCAAATCACTTTTGTGGTGAGTATTAAAATGGAATCGATATGTGATCTCTGCCTTTTCTTCTAAGGAATGAAATAAATGTTATGGTATTTTGTTTTATGCTAAGTAAGAATCTACGGTGACTCAGTTCTTTTCTGAATTTAGTTGTGCATATAATTACTAAGCCTTGTATTTTGATTTGGGAAATGTTAAGGTATTTTTCATTTTAGAAGATAAATGTAAAATTAGAAATAGAAGTATTATCAATAAATGAATTAGCTAATATAAATGAGTAGCAAATTCTTTCCTGTTTTATCATGGTAATAGAATTAATAAGAAAGAAAGTTATTGGTAACTTAAAGTTGATAAATTGTTGTACCAGGAGGGAAAAGGCTCAGAGAGGAGAAGCCAAGGGCTGTGACATACATAAATATCATTTCCTTTGCAGGGTTGACAGAGGCAGGCTGGTATAGTAGAAAAAGCATTGTATAGGGCATCAGAGACCTCGTTCTGGTCACACCTTCATCTCTCATTAGCTGGGTGACCTTGGGTAAATTGTTAACTCTATAAGCGTCTAAAGTCTCTACAGTCTCTAAAGTGAGGGTCTTGGGCTAGATTATTTCTAGGATCCTTTTTAGCTTCTTGAATCTGAAGAAAGATGTTAGGGTGGTCAGGAACTGGCATGTGAGCAGGAGGAAACAAGTTTGCACTGTGGGGGCAAAATTACAGGAAGGCCACTTTGGAACTCTGCAGATGAACTTCGTTAGATTTATAGTTTTACTCAAGTTCAGCAATGAAATAACAGCCTGATGCTCAGGTATTTTGTACTTGTGTACATGTGAGGGGCACTAGAAATAGAACTTTAAAAATTTATTTATTTGTCAGAGAGAGAGAGAGAGATACGCAAGCAGGGGGAGTGGCAGACAGAGGGAGAAGCAGGCTGAGCAAGGAGCCCGATGAGCAAGGAGCCCGATACGGGACCCAATCCCAGGACCCTGGGATCATGACCCAAGACAAACACAGCCATCCAACTAACTGAGCCATCCAGGCATCCCTAGAAATAGGACGTTTGACTGTATGATGTGATACAGGCTGAGAAGACTTCTAATGATAAAAACAAACATTTTTTTTAAACAAGCTTCTTTTCTTTACATGCAATAGAAAAATCCTAGGTTCTCTCTGTATATCATTCAAGTAAAATCTAACTCTTTTTAAAGGCACAATCTAACTCTTAACTTCTTTAAGACATTGAGTTCCTTAATAAATAATTAAATGTATTATAAATGGTATACTTGAAAATGTTGAGGGACAGATGACGCCTTATCTCTAGGCCTCATTGTACAGATTGGTTTCATTTTGAAGTTTTCCCAGAAAAATCAGAGCTCAGTAATGCTCACATCTTCTAGGAGATTGGGATAATTTCAGAACCTTTTCCAAGAAATGGATTTATTCCAGAGCCCCTAAATTCTGTCAGGCCCTCCCCAGATTGGATTTAAATATTGGAAATGGTTTATTTTAAAAGACCTTCAGATTGAGTTAGTCTGTTACATTGCTGAGTGTCTAGGAGTGATTCAGGCTAGAGTTGATCTGTTCTCAGGACCTTGGGTATGGTAAGAACCCAAAAAGCTTTGGTAGAGTGGGGCACAGAAATCTATTGATTTTGCATATTCCTGTCTGCGTTCTTTCATTTGGAAAGTACATAGTGTGTATCCAGGAAATTGCTTACTGAATTTCCCAGTGAGTATTATGTCTGACCCATTACTGTTACAGCTTAGGCAGCAGCCAACATCTATGGAAAAGGAAATTGTATTAACTTCTAAAAGTTAAAAAGACTTAGTAAATATGATGCATATGGTATCATCATGATGATAAGTACCACACATATGAATTTATGGGAAATTTGAATATACATGTAAGGTTACATAAGACTGGATCCAACTTTTATTTCTTTTTCAAAGCATCCTTTCCTAAAACAGCCAGGAGACTTTTAAATCTGAGGGTTCATTTTTTTTTTTCCTTCAGTGTCTCTTCATTTCTCTAGGGTCAGTTATCACACTTATTCTTTTGTTCTGTTTTTCCTTTCACGGTTTTGATTTTCCTCAGTGGCTGGTAATCCTTAGATGAACAACTGTGTTAAGTAGTGACTGGATCTCCTGTGCAGCTGAATAGGTCTTTTTAACTCCAAGATCTCTCCCTAGAATGATCACTGGATTTGTGTAAGTTGTCCAATCCCACACATTGGCAGGCTTCCCTTGAGAGTGAGTGGAAGGGAAAAGGGAGGCTCACTCTGTAATTGCCAAAATAAGAGAATGGCTATTTGGGGGATAGAAGGACTTTACTATCTTCTGTGTGGGATGACACTGCCATTCCTTTTCCGCCTCTGGTTCGAATGTGGCAGTAAATAACCGTCTCCATGGCTAAAACACCCACACGCTCCATCCTTCCTTGCCAGATGCTCTCATTTTGTTGAGAGAAGAGATCCTGAAGCTCCGGCTGAGGCTTTCTGCAGCCGGCTGCTCTGTCCACCGCCTGTGTGTGTGCGTGGCAGGGGTGGGAGTGGGCTGAGGCTGGGGTGGGTTTGCTGCTGCTCCGGGAAGAGCAGTTGAGTAGACAGACCTTTCATTGCACGTCTACTTGCTTAGCCCCCGTTAACCACTGTCCGCTTCTGCTCTCTGCGTGTTCTGAGTGTGAGCACCAAGTAAAACGGCATTCGGTCGGAGAGGGCTGCGGACGTTGCCGAGCAGCATGTCTCTTGCCAGTTCAAAGCTGTGGTTTTGTCTGGGGTTATCGCTAATAAGATCCTGTCTGCTTGCCAGCTTCCTGAAATTCATCCAAAGTGTGGATCTCTTAACGATGACTCTCTTGCTTTTAGCATTTCCCTGGGTTTACTCATTTTGTGTACTTTTATTGCTTTGCCCATCAAATCTTATAGAAGAGATGAAACAAATGCATTACCCACTTCACTATCTTATCAGAAAATTTGTCTGATGTTTTTGATGTAGAAAAGTTTTTGTTTGCTTATTTGTTTATTGTAGTTTAAAGTCACTGATTTTTTTCTGGGAGATTTTATAAATTTCAAACCAAATGCCTTTTTTGTTTATATGGTAGCTTTTTCTTGTAAACAATTGTGAAACATTTCAGACAGTCTGAAAAGAATGGGAAATAATATTACCAACATGTGTGTATATCTGCCAATCAACTTAGTAAATAAAAACCCTTCAAATATAGTTAAGGCCTAGTGTATAACCCTCCCTCATCACATTGCCTCCCTCCTTTGCAGAGGTAAGCACAATTTTGAGTATAGTGTTTATTCCCATGTATGTCTGTTTCCTTTTCTGTATATGTATGTACCCCTCCCTAAACAATATCAAGTAATTTTTTTGTATGCTTTTAAATGTTCTTTTAAATGTTCATCATACTGTACATGTTTTCTGTAAGTCGCTTTTATTAACAAGCTTTCGAGATTTGTCTGTGTTGTTATCTGTAGCTCTGGTTCACTAATTTTCATTGTTATATAGTATTCCATTGTATGATTGTAATTAACTATTCATTCTACTTATGCACAGTGGGATTTCTAATTTTTAATTATTAAAAAGTATTACAAATAACATTTTTGTACATGTCTTTTGGTGAATAGGCACAACAGTTTCTCTGGGACAGTGGCTTTCAGACCATAGTCTATGGTAATAAATAAAATTTACATTAAAACCCAGTTATTAAATACTCAGCTATTAAATATTTATATGGGTATGTTATAAATAATAGAAGCAAACATTTCATGAAGCTATATATGCCCTTGCTCTTCTATCGAAGATTCAAAGATGTTGGTCTCAACCTACTGAATTGATTTTTTTTTTTTTAAGATTTTATTTTTTTTATTTGACAGAGAATGAGCAAGTGAGAGAGAGCACAAGTAGGCAGAGTGGCAGGCAGAGGGAGAGGGAGAAGCAGGCTCTCCACTGAGCAGGAAGCCTGATGTGGATCTCAGTCCCAGGACCCTGGGATCATGACCTGAGCCGAAGGCAGCAGCTTAACTGATTGAGCCACCCAGGCGCCCCCTGAATTGATTTCTTGACCAATGAAAAGTTGATCTCAATCTGCATTTGGCAAACAGTGCTCAATGGAAGAGCTTGGGAGAGGCATTGCTGGTTCCAGGATTATGCTCATTTCGTTTTATCAGATATTATCAGGTTTTGTCCAAAACTTGATACAAAAATTTGGTACAACCAAATTACATCTCTATCAGCTTTACCTGGGAGTTCCTTTAACTTCACATTTTTGTTGATACTTGATACTGTCAGACCTTTTATTTTTTGCCAGTCTTTTTTAACTATGAAATTATATTGCCTTGAGATTTTAATTTGAATTTCCAGTGAGGCTGAATGCCTTTGATCTTTTTTCTTAAGTGATAATTGAAATTGTCTCTCATTTAGAGTACCTGAATAGTCTTATCCTTTGCCCATTATCATTGCAGGCTTTTTTTTTTTCTTTTTCCTCTTGATTGGTGGTATTTCTTTTGTTTCTGCTCTATTTTGAGGAAGAGAAGTAAAAATCACCAATAGTTTTCTTTATTGTTTCTGGTGTTTTTGTTTGAAAATCCTTCCTTAAAAGTTGAGGACATAAAGATATTTTTTCTGTTACCTAAAAATGTTTTGAAGTTGTTCTTCCCATTTTTTATCTATTTGGAAAAGATTTTTTCTTGTGGTGTAAAATTGAAATCCAGCTTTGTTTTCTTTTTTGTCATATGGATTGCTAATTGTCCCAGCACCATTTATTGAAAAATGGATTATTTCTGTCCTTCCATCTCCCCTTGGCAATATCTCCCTCTAGCAAATTAAATATCCACATATGCATGGGTCTGTGCCTGGCCTCTCTGGTCTGTTTGATTGATCTGTATCTATGTTCCAATATAACACTACCTTAATAACTGTAATCTCTGTTATGTTCCAAGAATTAGTAGCATGAGGTCCCCAATCTTCCTTCTTCCCTAGTCTTCCTTTCTTCCTTTAAAAAAAAAAAAATCATTTTTTTCTTTTTAAGATTTTATTTATTTATTTGACAGAGAGAGAGAGAGATCACAAGTAGGCAGAGAGGCAGGCAGAGAGAGAGGAGAAGCAGGCTCCCCGCTGAGCAGAGAGCCTAATGCGGGGCTCGATCCCAGGATCATGACCCAAGCCAAAGGCAGAGGCTTAATCCCCTGAGCCACCCAGGGGCCCCTTTTTTCTTTCTCTATATACATTCTAGAAATAGCACGTCAAGTTTCATGAATAATCCTACTGGTCTGTTTGATTGGAATATCTTTGAGTTTGAAGACAATTGACATTTTTTATTGAACCTTTAATATAAAATGCACATGGTGTATTAATATGAAGGCATAATATGAATATAGCATATCTCTCAATTCATATATGTCATATTTTATACTTTTATACTTTTTTTTGCTGTTGTAAATTATTTTGATCAGAAATAGATTTCTTGGGGCACCTGAGTGGCTCAGTTTTTCACCGTCTGCCTTCAGCTCAGGTCTTGATCCCAGGGTCCTGGGATTGAGCCCTGTGTCAGGCTCCCTACTCAGCAGGAAGCTTGCTTCTCCCTCGCCCACTTTCCCTGCTTGTGTTCCCCTCTCTTCGCTGTCTCTCTCTCCCTGTCAAACAAATAAATAAAACCTTTAAAAAAGAAATAGATTTCTTACTGTTGTTGCTAGTATAGGGATCACAGTTGATTTTGGTTCGTTGATCTCACATTTAGCAGCCATGCTCTGACACTTAATAATTCTAATAATATATCTGTAGGTTATCTTATATTTTCTATTTAGAAAATTTTAATTTTTTGTGAACAATTATAGTTTTCCCTTAATCATTACATTTTATTTCTCCTTGTTTGACTGAGCTAGACTGAACTTCCAGTTTGACCGTACCTCCAGTACAAAGCTGAATAAAGAAGCAAAAGCAGGCATCCTTGCCTTATTCCTGATTTTTTTTTTTATTTATGTTTTTATCCCCAGGGGTACAGGTCTGTGAATCGCCAGGTTTACACATTTCACAGCATTCACCATAGCACATACCCTCCCCAATGTCCATAACCCCACCACCCTCTCCCGACCCCCTTCCCCCCAGCAACCCTCAGTTTCTTTTGAGATTAAGAGTCTCTTTTGGTTGGTCTCCCTCCCGATCCCATCTTCTTTCATTTATCCTTTTTCTACCCCACAAAGCCCCACGTTGCATCTCCACTTCATCATATCAGGGAGATCATATGATAGTTGTCTTTCTCTGATTGACTTATTTCACTAAGCAAAATACCCTCTAGTTCCATCCACGTCATCACGAATGGCAAGATTTCATTTCTTTTGATGGCTGTATCATATTCCATTCTATATATATATATACCACATCTTCTTTATCCATTCATCTGTTGATGGACATCTAGGTTCTTTTCATAGTTTGGCTATTGTGAACATTGCTGCTATAAACGTTCAGGTGCACGTGCTCCTTTGGATCACTACGTTTATATCTTTAGGGTAAATACCCAGTAGTGCAATTGCTGGGTCATAGGGTAGCTCTATTTTCAACTTTTTGAGGAATCTCCATACTGTTTTCCAGAGTGGTTGCACCAGCTTGCATTCCCACCAACAGTGTAGGAGGGTTCCCCTTTCTCCACATCCTCGCCAGCATCTGTCATTTCCTGACTTGTTAATTTTAGCCATTCTGACTGGTGTGAGGTGGTATCTCATTGTGGTTTTGATTTGTATTTCCCTGATGCCCAGTGATGTGGAGCATTTTTTCATGTGTCTGTTGGCCATCTGGATGTCTTCTTTGCAGAAATGTCTGTTCATGTCTTCTGCCCATTTCTTGATTGGATTATTTGTTCTTTGGGTGTTGAGTTTGCTGAGCTCTTTATAGATTTTGGTTACTAGCCCTTTATCTGATATGTCGTTTGCAAATATTTTCTCCCACTTATTCCTGATTTTAAAGGACACATATCACTAGCTATGTTTGCTAAATGCCATTTATCAGTCTGAAGAAATTATCCTCTATTTTTAGTTTGCTTAAGTTTATATTATGAATGGCTTTTGCATTTTATTAGATGATTCTTATATAGCTCTTAGACTGGTCATAATGGATTTTTTCTTCTTTAATATATTAATTTTGGAAATTATAAGATTTTGGAAATTATAAGATTTATATTAAGTCATTCTAGCATTTTTGGTTATTTTGTATTTTATGGGCTATATTTCATATACATTCCTGAATTTTGTATATTAATATTTTATCTATATTTAGTGAAATTTGTCTATAATTTATTTTTATTTTTCCTTTCTGGTATCAAAGTCACATTAGCCTCATAAAATGAATTGAGGAATGCTTCCTATTTTAATATACTGTGATTCCCTATTTTTGTTTCCTATTTGGTATAAATCTCACTTTGTATGAAATTAAAGATGATCTGCTCCTTGTATACTTGGAGGAATGTATCTGTAAAATAGTTTGAGTAGTTTTAAACTATTGACTCAGTAATAATAGTGTCAGTTTTGATATGTTATAGTTTCTTTTTATCTAAATTCACTTTTTTTTAGCTGCTCTCTCTCTCATCATGTCCCCATTGTCGTTTCTCATGGTGCTTATTTGTACTTTATTTCTTAATTAGTATTGCCTGAGGTTGGTTTATTTTACTAGTAGTTTCAAAGAACTGGCTTTGGTTTTGTTGAACTTCTCTTATAGCTTTTAAGAAATACTGTTCTAGGGGTGCCTGTGTGGCTCAGTCATTAACCATCTGCCTTCAGCTCAGGTCATGATCCCAGGGTCCTGGGATTGAGCCCTGTGTCAGGCTCCCTACTGAGCAGGAAGCCTGCTTCTCCCTTTCCCACTCCGCTTGCTTGTTTTCCTGCTCTTACCGTCTCTCTGTCAAATAAATAAATAAAATCTTTAAAAAAAAAAGAAATAGTGTTCTATTGGTTTTTGTTCCCAAATCTCATATTTTCTCTATTTGCTTTTTCTTTCTGAAGTTTTGTGCTTGGATATTTGATACATTAGTTGTCAGTCCTATTTAATTTCTAATATAAGCACTTGCTTAAGACTATAAATTTACCCTTGAGAACCACTTCAGCTTCTTCCCACAAGTTTTGAAATTTAGTATGTTTTTAAATTTTATTTTATTTTTTTCAGTGTTCCAAGGTTCATTGTTGATGCACCACACCCAGTGTGAAATTTAGTATTTTTATTCTAAATATTTTCTAAGTTCCATTTTGATTTCTTCTTTGATCAATGTGTTATTTAGAAGTATGTTGAACATTTTTGATATGTATGGATTGATTATTCTTTTTTTGTCATTCTTTTCTAATTTAGTTGCCTTGTGGCCAGTGAGTGTGGGTTGTACGTAATCTGTTCTGTGAAGTTTGTTGAGGTTTGCTGTATTGCCAAGTATGCAGTCAACATTTACAGTCAATACACACTATCAGTATATTTCCCTAGTTATGTGGTCAGTGTTTGAAGCTGTTTCTAGGTGCACACAAGGTTAAAATTGATGTATCTTCCTGGTCATTTGTTCCTTTTATCATTGTGTATTAACTGTCTTTATTACCTTCATTGAGGAAGTATTTATGAGCATGAACTGTTTGCCAGGCACTGTTCTAACTATGTAGTTTAGGTAAAGAAGTTAATCATATGTTTTTTGCCTTAACATTCATTTAGTCTAATGTTAATACCAACTTTCCTTAGGTTATTTTTTTCCTGGTATATCTTTTTTATTCTTTAATGTTTTTTAATTTTCAATTTTTAAATTTTCAACTAACCCCTCTTTTGATTATTCTCTCTGTCCTTCTCTATCTACAAGTCTCTTTTTTCCTGAACCATTTAAGAGTAAAATGCAGGCATGATGCCCCTTCATCTCCATATACTTCAGTGTGTATTTTCTAAAAACAAGAATACTCTTATATAACCACATTATAGTAATCAAAATCAGGAAATTAACATTGATAGGATACTATTATCTAATCTGTAGATCCCATTCAGGTTTCTTAATTATCTCACTGACAATGATATCTGGATGGCTCAGTTAGTTAAGCATCTGCCTTTGGCTCAGGTCATGATCCCGGGATCCTGGGATCGAACCCTGCATTGGGCTCAATGCTCAGCGGGGAGCCTGCTTCTTCCTCTGACTGCTGCTCCCTCTGCTTGTGCTCTCTCACTCTCTCTGTCTCTCTCTGACAAGTAAATAAAATATTAAAAAATTATCTCGCTAGCGTCCTTTATAGCAAAAGAAAATCCAAGATCATGCATTTTATTCCTGTAGTTATGTCTCCCTAGTCTTCTTTGATCTGCAAGAGTCCTTGCATCATTCTTTGTATGTGATGACATTGACATTTTTAAAGAATGGTGTTTATTATTTTGTAGAATGTCCCTCAGTTTAGGCTTGTCTAATGATGTGTCCTCCTGATTACATTCAGATTATGTATGTTTGGCAAAAGCAGCAGCAGAAGTGATGCTGAGTTCTTCTCAATGACTCATATTGCATTTTCTTTTACTTTAAACCTTTTTCTTATAAAGAGTGTGCAACTTCTTTTTTAACTTACAATGTGAGAATCTTTCTTCTGACTAGTGCCTTTAGTCTATTGTACTAATTCTGAATTCTTATAAATTTACCACTTTGCTGTTATTTCATGCCATTTGTCCTGCATTTCCTGTGTGTGCATGTGGACCTTACTGTGGGTTGATGGGCTTTTCTTTGTTCTTTTTTATTCACTTTAATGGTTACTCTTAATGTTTTAAAATACACACTTGACTTAAATTATAGAGTTGATACATGTCCCTACCCTCTTCTTATATAAGGACCCTATAATCATTTAATCCAGTAACCCTGTGCCATTTTACATGTTTTTGTTTCCTAGGCTTTTCTTTTTATCTTTTTACTCCCAAAATTAGATATTTTAATTGTTGGTGTCTTCAGTCAGTGCTTATTTGGATTCACCCACGTGCTTGTTTGGATTTGCCACTCTTTTGGAAATACACAATTTAGTAAAATTTCCTTTAAAATGACTTGGGTGGTAAGCTCTCTTAGTTTATGTTTGTCTAATAATGTGTTTATTTAGCCCTTCTTCATGATGGATGGTCTGACATGATTGACAGTTATTTTTCTCACAGGTGTTTGAAGCTCATATTTTATTGTCTTTGAACTCTATTATCATCATTAAACTGTCTACTATCTTTGTTGTATAGGGCCTTCTTTTTCTTCTCTGGTAGCTTTTAAGATTATAAGATTTCTTTTTGAACTTCAGACTCACTAAGATGTGTAGGGTGTGGAAGTACCATATTTCACCAATTTGGGATGCACATTTTTCCATATTTCACCAATTTTGAAATCTGGATATGTTTTACAATGCATGGCATCTTAAAATCACTATTGGACAGGCTCCAGCAATTTCATTGCTACATATATGTGAATGTGGTTAAAACTGTTTCTACTGTACTCATTTTAGTTATTGTTATTACATGTTTTGAGTTTAATCACTGTTCAAAATGTATTTAAAAAGATTACACCAATGGGACACCTACTTGGTTCAGTCAGTTAAATGTCTGATTTCAGCTCAGGTCTTGATCTCAGGGTCTTGGGATCAGGCCATCTCAGGCTCCGTGCTCAGCGGGGAATCTGCTTCTCCCCCCATCCCCCAACCCCTCCCCTGCCTGTGCTCTCTATCGCAAATAAAATAAAATCTTTAAAAAAAGGGTTACACCAAGATTTGGCATGGGAATGAAACATTTCTGTATTCAAAAAGGCATGAACAACAAAGATATAAATTTAATATCAGTGGAACTTTTCTTTGAAGGAATGACAGCAATTCCACATTTTCTTGCTAATTAACAATCAAATACTTTAAAAGGAGGAAAACCGTGTTTGGTGAAGCTGTGTTAGATTTTGTTACTGAGATGCATTCAGAGAGTTTGCTTATCACATGCCAAGCAATGCACCTGAAGGCCGGAGAAATTGAGCAAACTCCTTGGAAGAGATGGAAGCATTTCAAAGCAACAGGAAGCTGTGGTATAATTCACACTGTGTCTTAGACCATTTGGGTTGCTCTCTATCACAAAATACCACAGACTGGGTAGCTTACAAACAAGAGAAATTTATTCTTCACAGTTCTAGAGGCTGGGAAGTCCAAGAACAAGGTGATAGTGTGGTTGCCTACTGGTGGGAGGCTTCTTTCTGGTCCATAGCTGGCACCTTTTCACTGTGTCCTCACATGGTTGAGGAGGCTAGATATCTTTTATAAGGCACTGATCTCATTCATAAGGAACCACAGTTGTGACTTAAACACCTTCCAAACGCCCCACCTCTTAATACCTTCACCTTTGGGGTCAGGATTTCAATATATGAACTTGGAGGAGAGACAAACATTGAGACCACAAGTACTGGTGTTTCTTTACTTTTAACAATATAAAAATACACAAAATAGGTGCCACTAGTTTGGAAGAAAATTCTGTAGACAAGGTAGAGCACACTTTTAGGATATCCAGCATAACCAATGTTCTTGATGGCATAGACGACAAAATGGGGTGAAAAGCATGGACATTATTCACTGAATAGTGATTCAGAAGTTGGACTTTAGAGGTGCCTGTGTGTGTGTCTCAGTAGCTTAAGCATCTGCCTTGGGCTCAGGTCATGACCTCAGGGTCCAGGATTGAGCCCCACATCAGGCTCCCTGCTCAGTGGGGAGTTTGCTTCTCCCTCTCCTTCTGCCCCTCCCCCTGCTCATCCTCTCTCTCTCTCTCTTAAATAAATAAAATCTTTAAAAAAAAAAAAGTTGGGGACGCCTGGGTGGCTCAGTTGGTTAAGCGGCTGCCTTCGGCTCAGGTCATGATCCCAGCGTCCTGGGATCGAGTCCCACATCGGGCTCCTTGCTTGGCGGGGAGCCTGCTTCTCCCTCTGCCTCTGCCTGCCTCTCCGTCCGCCTGTGCTCGCTTGCTCTCTCTCTCTAACAAATAAATAAATAAAATCTTTAAAAAAAAAAAAAAGTTGGATTCCAAATGTGAAGACTTTTTCTCTATACTTTTTATTGAGGTGGAATTTGGATGCAATAAAATGCACAAAACTGTACAGTTCAGCGATTTTTTTTATATAAATGTACTTTTATTTGACCACCACTCAGATCAAGATAGGAAACATTTCTTTCTCTTTAGAAAGTTTTCCTATGCCCCTTTCCAGTCAGTGCTTCTCCCTGCCTAGAAGTTTCTGACTTCTATCATCATAGATTAATTTTGCCAGTTTTTGAACTTTTCATGAAGTACGTATATAAAAAAAATGGACTCTTCGTGTACTAAACATGTTTTGATTTATCTGTTTTGTGGTGTGTATCAGCAATTTTTAAAAATGAAATGAGTTGCATTCATTTTCTAATTATAATACATGTGTTTTCATTCTTCTGTTCATAGGCATCTATGAAGTTTTTCATTTCAATATTTAGCCCTAACAAATAAAGCTGTTATGAATATTCCTGTAGTCTTTCATTTATACATTCATTTTGGTGGACATGTTCCACATTTCTCCTAGGTAAATACTTAGGAGCTTCACTATTGAGCCATAAGGTAGGTGGATGTCTAAATTTATTAGAAACTGCCAAACAGTCTTACAAAGTGACTATACCATTTTACATTCCAACAGCAGTAAATGGGGATTCTAATTGCTCCACATCCTTGCCAGCATTTGATATTGACAGTCTTAATAATTTTAGTGATTCTCAGTTTGGTTTTAATTTGCAGTTCCTTGATGAATACCTAGAATGGTGAACATCTTTTCAAGTACTTTTAGGCCATTCCAACATGTGAAGTATTAGTTCAAGTCTTTTGCCGATTTAAGAGAAAATTATTTTATCTTTTTATCATTGAATTGTAGTAGATCTATATTCTAGCTTCAGGTTCTTTGTTTGGTATATGTATTGGTGTATTTTCTGCATGGCTTGCTTTTTTGCTTTTTTTAAAAACTATTTTTATTAACATATAATGTATTATTTGCCCCAAGGGTACAGGTCTGTGGATCATCAGGTGTACACATTTCACAGCACTCACCATAGCACATACCCTCCACAGTGTCCATAACCCAACCACCCTATCCCTACCCCCCCAACCCCCATGCTTTTTTGCTTTCTTAATAATGTTTTTGATATGTAGAAGCTTACATTTTAGTGAAGAATGGTTTATCAATTAGTTTTCCTTTATCATTAGTTCCTTTTTTGTCGTGAACAAGGCATCTTTGACCATCCCAATATCATAAATATGTTCTCCTCTGTTTTCTTCGTAAAGGCTTAAAGGGTCACTTAGGGTCTTTGATCCATCTTTAATTAAATTTTGTGTATGGTGTGAGGTAGGGATCCTGGTTAATTTTTCCCATGTAGGGATATCTATTTTCTCCACACCTTTTTTTTTTTTTAACTTTATTTAAGCCTTATTTAAACATATAATGTAACCCCACCACCCTCTCCCAAACCCTCTTCCCCCCACCCCCCTCAGTTTGTTTTATGACATTAAGAGTCTCTTTTGGTTTGTCTCCCTCCCGATCCCATCTTCTTTCATTTTTACTTTTCCTACCACCTTAACTCCCACCCCCGTTGCATCTCCACTTCCTCATATCAGGGAGATCATGTGGTAGTTGTCTTTCTCCAGTTGACTTATTTCGCTAAGCATAATACACTCTAGTTCCATCCATGTCGTCGCAAATGGTAAGATTTCATTTCTTTTGATGGCTGCATAGTATTCCATCGTATATATATACCACATCTTCTTTATCCATTCATCTGTTGATGGACATCTAGGTTCTTTCCATAACTTGGCTATTGTGGACATTGCTGCTATAAACATTCAGGTACACGTGCCCCTTTGGATCACTACGTTTTTATCTTTAGGATAAATACCCAGTAGTGAAATTGCTGGGTCATAAGGTAGCTCTATTTTCAATTTTTTGAGGAACCTCCATGCTGTTTTCCAGAGTGGTTGCACCAGCTTGCATTCCCACCAACAGTGTAGGAGGGTTCCCCTTTCTCCACATCCTCGCCAGCATCTGTCATTTCCTGACTTGTTCGTTTTAGCCATTCTGACTGGTGTGAGGTGGTATCTCATTGTGGTTTTGATTTGTATTTCCCTGATGCCCAGTGATGTGTTCTCCACACCTTTTGTTGAGATCTTTCTTTACTCATTGAATTGGTATTTTTGTTGGAATTGAGTTATAGTCAAATGAGTCTTTTTGTGGACCTTCCCTTCTGTTCCATCTATTTGTATATACCATTATGCCAGAACTACACTGGCTAACTTTATGGTAAATGGAGATATTTTGGAGTTCATTTTTTAATTAATTTATTTTATATATGCACAAGAACGATATTTGAATTTAAATATGGTTAATTAAATCTAAAAGAACTCTTTGAGTAATAATGAAATAAAAATTCTAAGTGATATTTTATTGTTGGTTGATTATTTTATTATTGGTACTGCCAGGTGTTACTTAAAATAACTTTAAGATGGTGTCTTAGATTTGATCAAATACAGTAAGTTTACTAGCATACCTAATATTTGTCTTTCCTGAATTGTAGATTCCTATCTTTCATTAATTATGGGAATATACAGAATCTTTATATTTTCAAATATTGCCTCCTTCCATTTTCTCTCTTTCTACTTCTTAAACATCTACTAGATATAGTATGGACCTTCTTGTTCTATCCCTTTTTTTCTTAAAATTTCTGTTATCTTTTTTCTCTCTGCTACATTTCTTCTTCTTTCTACTTCTTTAGTGCTTTCTGCCAGCTAACTGTCTCCTCAGTTTTGTCTAGTATGATTTTTCAGTCCCCCTACTGACTTTTTAATAATGACCATAATTTCTTGTTTTTAGAAGTTCTACATGATTTTTTTCATAAATGCCCAGATCTCCTTATTAATAGTATCTTATATTTTTTCATGTTTAGATTTCTTTTATTTCTCTAATAATTTTAAACATAGATCTTCCATAGCCTTTATCCAGTTAGTATATTTTCTTAATTTTTGAACAGTTAGTTCTACATTTGCTACCTGAAGTTTGTGCTGACTCTTGCTCATACTAATTTTTTCCCCATAGGTTAGTAGCTTGGGATAGTCAGAATGCTGTAAACCCTGAGTTTAGTTTTGTGTCTTTTCAGAGATTATTGCCAGGAGTGTTAGGGGCATGAATGCCAGGAATCATTTTTTATGATGAGTCTTATTAGATCATGCATGTGATGGAAATTTGAACTACAAATTCAAGTGAGGAAAGGCCTATGATTATGGAATTGAGGTATTTTCTCTTTTTCCTCATATCTGTTAAGTCTAGCTCTCCTAGATTATAGAGACTGGAAATCTCCATAGCTAGAGTATCAGTGCCTGTTTACTAGTCTGGTTTTTAGTTTTCCCCCTTTCTTTCCCCATGGGGATTAAACTATGTGTAGAAAAAAGTCAGACTGGAGAAATAGCTTGCAACTAGATTGAATATATATATATATATATATATATATATATATATATATATATATACCAAAGGCATATATATAAAAGCCTTTGGTAACAGAACCAGAAAATAGACTTTTTTATTTTTTAATTTCTTTAAAGTTTTTTTTTTTTTTTTTTATTTGAGAGAGTGAGAGAGAAAGAAAGAGAATGCACATGGGGGGGAGGGGCAGAGAGAGAGAGAGAATCTCAAGCAGACTCCCCACTGAGCACAGGGCTGGACTTCATGACCCTAAAGTTCATGACCTGAGCCAAAATCAAGAGTTGGATGCTTAACCGACTGAGCCACCCAGGTGCCCTGAAAATAGACTTTTTAAAATGGGCATGTAAATGTATGATTGGACTTGATATGATGGCTTGCACATATAATTTCTCAAAGAATATGTTTCTATGTCAAAAGTGATGGCTGTAGCTAGTAGTTATTTTGGAATTAAATCTTTTTATAAAAAGGAGTACCTTTTTTTCAAACTTATTCAGTGCTTAATCTCTTTTCAGTTCTCAAAATAATTATTCTATATGTTTATGTATTTATTTTTATTTATGAAAGAATAGGTAATAAAATGAGAGTAGCTGTGATTTTTTTTTAGCCCTCTTTGTCCTACTTGATGCATGCCAAAGCCTCCATCTCTTCACCTTTCTTCCTTATTCCTCTGCAGGAAGCTACTCCAAAAATAGCTTCAGTAATAGATGTTCTACACATGGTCAGATTGCTGAATCATTTAGTTCTTTTGTGAAGTTTAAGAATATGGAAAATTGTGTCTGAGCAGAGTAGGACAAGCATGTTTCTCAAATGGCAAGTGACTGTTCTTTTGAAAAATAAAGAATTATAATCCTCTCAATAATCTGTAGTCATTTTAATTAAGTCTAATTTTAAAGGATTATATTTTTAATATATATATATAATTATTTTGAGTCTTCAAAAATGTTTTGAATGTAATCTTAGAATTTTGTTTTGTTAAATATAAATTGAGACTATGAGTAGATTAATAAAACACAAAGTATAAATATTCCCTTATATATAAATATTTTATCTTATTTTTTCTCATCTTAAGTATGTTAACATTGTTGTTTCTTTGCAATAGCTTCTCTGCCTGTGAAATAGTTCATGAATTTATGATATAGATTAGGATTGCCCAGCACAGCAACACGAGCTTTGCAAAGTGAATATTGGACTATGGTATTAAACCATAAGATGTCATCCTAGGATTCCTCCAATGATGGATCCCCTTCCTGGATCTTACGAATCTCCATCTTTGGTTTCCTCTCGCATATTAGAGGAGTCATCTTCCAGTGGCTTTCAATGAGCCTTTTTTTTTACTGTAAATAACTCACAGATAATTGATATGATAAATATGTTTCCTTTTTTACTATTGTAATGCTAGAAATTCATTACAGTGTATATCTCAAAATCACTAGCAAAATTATAGTTGTAATTTTCTTATAGAAATGGAATTTGGAACAACAAAAATGATTGTGGGTATTTTGCTTTTTAAAGTTCTGGAAGGGCTATCTACTTAACTGGTTATAGGGATGTATGTAGTTAAATTCTGAGTTTTAGTTTTTCAGTTTGTTGTAAATAGTTGACAAGAGGCTCTGTCTCATGACCCTGAGATCATGACCTGAGCCAAAAATCAAGAGCTGGACCCTTAACTGACTGAGCCACCCAGGTGTCCCTGTTGTAAATATTTTTTTTATAGCTCTATCAAGTAGTGACAGCTAATGATTTTGAAAATTTGATAAAGACTTCTAGTAAAATTTTATTTCATAAATGAAGATAAATATGAAACATTATAATTTAATCAAATATACTTTAAAAAATTGTTTCTCACAAATTACAGCCTGATGAAGTTTCTACTCCAATAGCAAAAACCTTTCTTGAAAGGAGTGTATGGTGTCTGAAGGTGGTAGGCTGGACCGCAGAAAGGCAAATGTGTTTTTTTTTAAGGTGCCTTGATTTAAAGGAGATCCTAGCTGCTGCTTCTCACCTTCTCCCAGTCAGATATCAACAAACAATGCTTGTGCCCACAAATATCTCAGGTAGATTTCAGGAAGAATTTGGGGGAAAAAAACCTGAGAGTACAGAGATGGCTTTCAGTTCAGCTATGACCCATACTTTGAGAGCCCAGATAAGAAGCAAGCCACCATTTCTTTGGAAAGTAGGGCCCTGGAATAAAGCGAGACCTACCACTGGTCCATCACTCCTCCACCCCACTTCCCTGTCATTTCTGGCAGTATCAGAGAGAGGAAGCTGTAGAGATGATTCAAGAAGTTGGCCAACATATAGAGCTTATCACCCACTGTGGGGAATTTGGCTGCCTTCCTGTTTTCTGCAGACTTTTTCCTTGGCCATGGTTAAAAAACTCTAAAAACCTCTAAAAACCTCTTACTCAGATCTATGGAACAGGCTTTTCAAGGGTGGCCTGAGAATAGTAGTGCCAGCTGAATGGTACACACAGCCCGTGTTCTGATCACTGGCGGTTGTATTTGTTTGACACTGTTAAGAAGGTGTTAAGGGGTTAAGGGTTAAGGTATTAAGGGTTAAGAAGGTGTTGGGAGGATGGTGCACAGGGAAGCTCCATGGGAGAATGTCTTAAGCAAGATTAATTTCTCCTATGCCCTCTCAAAAACCAGTGAGATATGGCTGTGCTACAGTTCTATCACTTCTATATTTTCTTTGTATAACAAGCTTTCAAAAGTCAATAAGTGAGGCATTTTTTGGAAACACAAGGCTTGCTGTCATTTTAATGCAATTGTCTTAATTCTCACTAAGGTCTTAGAAATGGTGGTTTTAAAAGGGAGGAAGGAAGAGAGGGAGGAAGAAAGATAATGACTTCCAGAAATAGTAAAACAAGTTTTGATTTGGGTTTAAATATTGGGCACAATAATATGTAAAATATATATACTTATATTAGCATTGTTCCAACTCCTGTAACTAGGAATTATGGTGATATTGCCGTCAAAAATAAAAAACATTCCTTGTACACCTGAAAATAATATAACACTCTATGTTAATTATGCTTCAAAAAAGAACCAGTCTAAACAAAAAAAACAAGCAAACAAGCAGTGTTTCCTGAATATTTAGGCTCCATATTAACAGCAGATATTTTAGCTGGGTCATCGTCCGGCAAATTAAAATGAGTTTTGAAAAAAAATTTTCAAATGAAAAAAGAGAGAGAAAACATTTTATATGAGAAGTGCCAGTATGTAGAATTTTA
The DNA here is from genome assembly GCA_003697995.1 of Taxidea taxus jeffersonii. Classification (NCBI taxonomy): domain Eukaryota; kingdom Metazoa; phylum Chordata; class Mammalia; order Carnivora; family Mustelidae; genus Taxidea; species Taxidea taxus. The sequence goes on along the minus strand of RCUC01124546.1, from coordinate 7,390 downwards.
AGGGAAGTCAGGATAACAAATCTTGTCGTGTCTCAGCCTCTAGGGCAGTATGTAATCCTGGGTCACCTTTCCACCCCACTCCCAACCTGCCTGGCAGCAACCTCTGCTGTTTACTTCTCGTGTGCATAACAAGGTTTTGACTAGGTAATCAGTAAGCTTCTTAAAGTTTTGTTACCCTCGTGTATGTCAGACTTTTAAGAAGTCTGTGTCTTTTCGTTTAATGAAGTTAGTAGCTTGTATTTATCTTGTGTTTTTCTTTAAAAAGATCACCTGAGCCAAAACATCTCAATATTTGCTAAGGATAAAACTACATTTAAACAGCTGTGGTTTACTCTGGGATGCTGTACCTAAACAGGACGGGTGATTTCCAATTGTAAGAACGTCTGATGTTTGCTTAGATTAGGAATTGCCCTTCAGTGACACTCCTTATGATCTGCTTTTTGTTTTATGGGGGAATTGTCAGCATATTGGTTCATTTATAATGGGGTGGTGAGTTTCCAAGGGTTTGAGACTAGTGAGAGAAATTGCTTTGAAATTCTCAGTCCTGTTGTGAAAGCTAATTGCATACATTTAAAATTTAAAACATTTGAACAGCTTCCTTTTAAAAGTGATTTTTAAACAAATGTTTGATCATACTATATTTGTGCTACAGTTGAAATGCTGAAGTAGCATTTTGGCTTCTTTCCCAAAAGCACGCTTAAAGAGGCTAGCAGCAGCATCTCTCCCTGTTCTCCTCAGTGCTTTTTACCTTGCGAGTGCTGCAGCTCGCTCTGCGGAAGAACTGCCACCCTCCCGTTTAATCTGCAGTGGAGAAGAATGGAGCTCAATGCCTGGTAGCAAACAGTGCTCTAGCAAGGTTGCAGGAAACAGAAGGGAATATGTATTGCAACAGCTGAAGAAGAAGACATGTATGATAGCTTTTTTCTTTACGCTGATAAATTTTTGCTTTCTGTTTCCTTCTAGAGAGATGTGGATAATTTGCCCTGCCTCCAACGTCTGTTTCTCAGCTTCAACAATATCTCTACGTAAGTGGAAACTCCCAGTTTGTCATTTATTAATAACCTGGCTGTTTGGGTTCTGGTGCTTTAAAAGAGGATTGTGAGTACCTTGGAAAATCTTAATTGTCATGTAAGCTTTTCAATTTGAAAATGATGGGGCCATACAACAAAGTTCTTCGTGAAAAAACAAAGCTCTGGTGCGGATGAGAGACCAAGGCTAAAATGATGAAATTAGTATAGCATGTGCTTTTTATTTAATTATACTTTATGGTTGCTCTTTTGCAAAATGTGTCTGTGGAAATGTCAACATATATTTTGCTGTCCTTTGCTTGACACTTACTGCACCAGTCAGTTGAATTAGAATTTCTTCCATAAATTATCATCTACAATCTGTGTAGCTCCTAAGCAATTTTGATACAGCAGACTATGTTTGTCGCTGAGCCTCTTGCTAATTGGGCCGTAACTGCTAACTTGCTATCCCTACTTGGAAGTATTGCTGCTAAGAAACAGCATATCAGAGTCTATAAATGCATACATTGTGTTTTCCAAAGATCTGAAACATATCGTCCTTTACAATGTGATGCTGTCTTATTCAGTGTCACTGTGGAAGATTTTAGAACTAGAGTGGAGACAGGCAGTCAGTCAGGCTTTTCTAAGCAAAAGGACCTCTACTCCTTCCCTCACTCTTTCCTTCTCCTCTTCCCCCCAGCCACTCAGTTTGAACTATGCTTTGTAACTGCCCCTCTGTTCTTTCGTTTCACTTCAAGGCTGTACTTTGCGCCAGCTTTTGTAAGAAGGTAAAAACTTAAGTATAAAAGAGTTCAGAACACATATCTTCCTGAGCTCAAGGTCTGTGCTTCTGAAAATTAAGAACCAGTTTAGGGGCACCTGTCTGGCTCAGTCAGTAGAGCATGTGACTCTTAATCTCAGAGTCATGAGTTCAGGTCTCCCACACTGGGCATAGAGTTTACTTAAAATAAATAAATGAACCTTAAAAAAAAAAAAGAACCTTTTTGGTTTTGTGCATTTTTTGTCTGTATATTTTTCCTCCCCTATCAGATCTAAGTGCTAACTCCATATCTCTGTGCTATCTCTAAAAGCTAGAGATTAAATCCAGAAAGTGAACTTTGCATATAGTATTATTTCAAAGAAAATACCCTCACTCTGTCTTTCTCTTCTCTTCTGTGGAAAAAAATATTGAAGTTTTCTGAAAGACTTTTCATATTCTTTTCAGTTTATGATGAGTGCTGTTCCAGTGGTCTTTCCATCTTGTTGAGGAGGTAGGATCTATTTTCAATGACAGTGGTAGGGACATTTAATTTTTTTAAGGGAAGTTTGCTAAAGACCATTAGCAAGTATTTTGAGAAGATTGTTTCTCATCCTCACAATATTTGATGTTTAAGGTGCTGGAAACCCTTAGATTCCCCCATCTTATGGTAGAATGCATTACTTCTGCTTCTTGCCTTGATTGTGGGGAGTATTTAAAGAGAGATACAAGTTTGGGTATATTGGGGCTATGATGTTCCCACGTCCCCAGGATACTTGAACTTATGAACGTCTGGCTCTGTATGGAGTTGGTTTGAATTGCTTATGTATAGGAAATTTTCTTCCCAACCTGGAAAGGACTTTTACCCACCCAGAAGAGTAAAGATATGATTAATGGGATTAATATTGATAACTTTCTCTTTTAAAAAACCTTTTTGGGACGCCTGGGTGGCTCAGTTGGTTAAGCGTCTGCCTTCGGCTCAGGTCATGATCCCGGCGTCCTGGGATCGAGTCCCACATCGGGCTCCTTGCTTGGCAGGGAGCCTGCTTCTCCCTCTGCCTCTGCCTGCCTCTCTGTCTGCCTGTGCTCGCTCTCTCTCTCTCTAACTAATAAATAAATAAATAAATAAATAAAAATTTAAAAAAATAAAAATAAAAAAATAAAAAAAAATTAAAAAAAAAACCTTTTTAGTTTTATTTCAGCCATGGTAGGTTTTCTTTGAGCTGTGAAAAGCCATGCTACTTGGTAATAAACCTACCGGTTCAATATACTACTTTGTAAGCTGGATCTCTGATTTTCATATACCCCAAATCAATTATCTTTTGTGCCTTAAAGAGAAAAATTACCAGAAAGAAGTTGAATCTGTCACGTATATAATATATCCTTTTGTCATTGTCACATGGTCCTTAAGGAATATTTGCTTTGTAGGGGCAATTAAAGCCAATCAGGGCCTTGTGCTTCACTGTCCTCCCTCTCTCAAAACTTTCTTTAAAAAGCATGATTTCCCAAGAAAATGAGCTAGTGGTGAGTCAACAATTTTAGTAGTTTCATTTTCTTACTAATTGCTTTCTCTGTGTTTCTACATAGCTTAGCCCTTTACCTTACTCTAGTAATTCTAGTTCATCTGCTTTTGAGGCTCAGTACATTTTCTGTCATGTTTGTGGTCCAGGAGATGGTATATAGATTAGATTTGATCTGCTGAGGGGAAAAGTCAGAGAGTGCAAGCCTTGAAGACATTTCTGTTGCCTTTACTCAAGACACAAATATCCCAGAGAGCTGGGCATCAGATGATTTGAAGTGGTAACTATAGTATCTTTTCAGGACCCCCATGTCCTGCTTAGTCCTGGTGGAACAGAGCTGTCTGGTTTTACAGTTTGGTGGTGCAGGAGTGACAGAGGTCAAGAAGAGTAGAAGCAGCAGCATAAAGCTGAAAATACCTTTTAGGACTCCCTCTGGGAAACTCACAGATAATATTCAGCCAACGAAAAGATCCAATTAATTGTATATCCATTTTGGGGAGACAATTATGTATTGACTGTTATATAGTAGGGCTTCCTAGCTTTTGACCAAATGGTTGGAATCTTAGAGGGCCATTTGCATAAACTACTAGGTACCTGGTGGAAATTCAGAAAGTTCCACAATGTGATGGCACCCTACTGAATACAGAGAATTCCAACATGGGTTAAAAAAGATACCTAGATTTGTGTACAGAATCCCTTTTGTACATTTTCCTGCAGCTATTAGAACAGTGCATTTAGTGCATTTAGTGCAGTAGGCATGCAAGATGAAGACAATGAATGACATGTATGTATGTCTGTGTGCCTGAATAGAACCAGTGCTTCTGAAGTTAAAAGTTAAGTTAAAATAAAGTTAAAATAGCCCTCAGAGTTGAGGAAGGCAGAGACACAAATAGGCCATTATTATATAATGAGTTAAACTTAGTTGTGGTGATCTGTGGGCATATCAGAAAATATAAATCAGCCTGAGGCAGGGAAGCAAAGGAAGCCTTCCCAGAAGGAAATCATACCTAGACCTAGCACTAAGGGAAGAGTAGACCTGAGTGGAGCAAAGTGTCCTTGGACATTCCAGGTGGTGGACACAGGCTGGGCAGAGTTGAGGCAGAAGGCTCTGGGTGGACTCACTAGGTCTACCCTCTCTGAACCTGCAGTGAGGTCCTTGCTCTCCTTTCCTCCCTCCCTGCCTGGGCCCTCCTCCAGACCACAGAACACTGGAGGGAGCTGCCACAGTACATTTTATGATGATCACCCTGAGAATAATATTCCGTGGTTAGTCAAGGGGATCTGTTATATCTAATTCATTCTTCAGTCATGGTCATTCCATTATTTAGCTCTTCTTCTGAGGTACTGTTCGTCTGGCTGATTTGTTTCTTTGTTCTCATGATCTTAATTTCCAAGTAGTCTGATTGCATTTTTTTTCCTAATGGCTTATTCCTAGTTTACGTATGAGAGAAAGTTTTCTTTGACTTCTAGAATTTACATTTTCCCCTCAGAGTTAATCCTGTATTTGTTCTCCAAACAAAACCAAACAAACAAAAATGCTCTTTCTTTTTTTTTTTTTATTTCTTTGGTTTTTGGATGGTAATTCATATTTACAAATGAGAGTCTAGATGGATTTGTTTTATCAGCAATGGTTAAAAAATCCACCGTAAAGGCAAATTGAGCCTAGGATCTCTGCAGAGGACATAGGGTAGGGAGCGGGGAGGATATCAACCCAGTTGGACTTTTCCTTTATGATCTGCACAAGAAACTTGCCTTCTGGAAATGGAGGCTCCTCTTTCATTTTGGCCACTAGAATTGACCCAGAACACGGCCTTTTCCTCTCTCATCATGTTCAACCTTAGGACAGTTCACAAGGCAGCTACTCTGAGAGGGGGATGCTGGGAAACTGTTACCAAAGCCTTCACTAATTACCAGACAACTGACCCACATCCGCTGCCAACACTTGCTGCCTCTGATCTAGGGAATATTCTAAGGTTCTGCTGGCAACCCTTACAATCTAAATGATCCTGTTCATTTCAGGATTTTAGCAATTTGGGGTTTTACTGATTCCATCTGCTTTATATCTTCCAGAAATTCCTTAGTGTTCTGGTCTGCTGATGGAACTCTTCCTGGTTTTCTAGTACTGCTATGGATATATTCATACTTTTATGTTCATTCATTTCAAAGAGATTTTGAGAGGGTGGAGAGAGGTAAGTGCATGTGCTCAGGCAGCCATTCTCATAACTGTCTTTTCTTTGAGTGATTTTCCCCAAATAGGCTACACATAAAAATATCTTTGGAAGCTTTAAAAATACATAGTCACTGGATCACTACTGAGTGATCTTCTCTGGCAGATTTGGAGTAGAGCCAGGGATCTGTAATTTTTTAAGGCTTCTCAGAGTATTCTGATGTGCAACTCAGTGCTGTATTTGGGAACCAGTGAGACATGACACCCCAAAATGAGAATGTGTGTGAACATAGGCATCACGCAAAATTTCCCTTCATGAGGAAAAGCTTTATAGACAAAAATATTTGTCAAGGATAAAGTTAATATTCGTGACCCTCAGGAGATAGTTTATGATCTTTAGCCCAAAACTATAGTGTTCCCTCAGCTTCCTCTCTTCCACTAAGACTGTTGCAGGGCTGTGCTCTTCATTATAAGATTAAGCTGAAATCAGTTCTCTCCAGTCTACCTCTCACTTTCATTCTCCAATGTAGAAAGTTTTTACAAGCTTTTTAAACAAACAAATGAAAAACAAAAAGGAATAAGCGTTTATAATTCTAACGTCTTGATTGCCAAAAAGGGAATGGTTGCTTTTGCTTCTAGAACTAAGGGAATTCAGTATCAGTGGGAAAGGAGTCAGATACTAGTGAGGATCAAATAGGACCAGGACTCTTGGTCTTGTGTATCCTTTTTAAAGATTGTGATAAAATACATATAAATGTCCCATCTTAATCATGGTTAAGTATACAGTGCGGTGTATACATTCACATTGTTGTGTAACCAATCTCCAGAACTTCTTCATCTTGTAAAACTGAAACTCTGTACCCATTTAACCAACACTTCTCCTTTCTCCCCTCCCCCAGCCCTGGCAACCCCCATTCTGTTTTCTGTTTCTATGAATGAGATTGCCTTAGATACCTAATATAAATGGAATCATACCATATTTGACTGTTTCTGTCTGGCTCATTTCACTTGCATAATGTCCTCAAAGTTCATCCATGCTGTAGCATTTGTCAAAATTTCCTTCCTTTTCATTATTCTTGAGGTAGTTTTGAAACATATCAGAAGAAGAAACTTGCAGAATGAGCCATGCCTGCCTCTCCATCCTCATCGCCTTCCCATAGTGCTCTAGACTCCTATTCCACTGAGGGTCCTTAAATGGAGCATGCTGCCCCTCGCCCACACTATCTATTTGTAGCTACCGTGGCTTCTGGCATTAACACTTTTCTACCTGCTTGTTGCCTGAATAACCCCTGATCATCCTGAGATTGGAGATTAAATGATACCAAGGGTTCTCAAACTATAATATGCCTAAGAATTATCTGGGCAGCCTGCTAAAATGTCCATCTGGGCCCATCTTCCATGGATTCTAATTCAGTAGTTTTAGGTGGGGCTTAGGAATTTGCATTTTAGCAAATGATGTAGCAGACTTAAAAATACCATTGGTCTATGTTTTTCGGTCTTTGGGTCAAAATCCATTACAGGGATCCTAAAATCAATCTTGTGGTTAAGGCTGGGAAAATAAAAATGGGATAGAAAATATCAGTTTGTCCCGCATTTTTAGGACAAATATTATTTCAAGAAAATGTTCCAGTTTAAATGACTATGGGTGGGACGCCTGGGTGGCTCAGTTGGTTAAGTGGCTGGCTTCGGCTCAGGTCATGATCCCAGCGTCCTGGGATCGAGTCCCACATTGGGCTCCTTGCTTGGCAGTGAGCCTGCTTCTCCCTCTGCTTCTGCCTGCCACTCTGTCTGCCTGTGCTCGCTCCTGTGCTATCTATCTGACAAATCAATCAATCAATCAATCAATCAATGTTTTAAAAAAAATGACTATGGGTATATCTATGCATGAGTTTGTGTTGTACATTATTTTACTATAGATACATGGGGACTGGGTTACAGT
>RCUC01124545.1:0-170810 GCA_003697995.1 Taxidea taxus jeffersonii | reverse complement strand
CCCCCCCCCCTTCACAGGGCTCATTCCCAGGACCCTGAGATCATGACCTGAGCTGAAGGCAGAGGCCCAACCCACTGAGCCACCCAGGTGCCCCTTATTTGGCTTTTAAAATGATTTACATAGGGGTGCCTGGGTGGCTCAGTGGGTTAAAACCTCTGCCTTTGGCTCAGGTCATGGTCCCAGGGTCCTGGGATCGAGCCCCACATTGGGCTCTCTGCTCGGTGGGGAGCCTGCTTCCTCCTCTCTCTCTGCTTGCCTCTCTGCCTACTTGTGATCTCTGTCAAATAAATAAATAAAATCTTAAAAAAAAATAAATATAATTATAAAAAAATAAAATGATTTACATATATTTCAAAGAGACAAGAGAAAGAACTCAAAATTACAAGTTTTCTAAAGTAAATAAGAAAAAAAGGTGACATGGAGGGACGATGTCTCTTCCCTCATTTTCTTCTTTAAAAAAAATTTCAAGATTTTTAAAAAAAGATTTTATTTATTAGAGCATAAGCTGGGCAGGGGGTAGGTAGAAGCAGAGGGAGACAGAGAGGAAGACTCCCTGATAAGCAGGGAGCCCAGTGATGCTGATGGTGAAATGCTGGGCTCTGATCCTGGGACTCTGGGATCATGACCTGAACTGAAGACAGTAGTTAACCAACTGAGCCACCCAGGTGCCCCACAGTTCCAAGATTCTTAAAGTTTAATATATAGAAGAGTGATCCTCTCATTCAATGTGCTGCTATCGATACACATTCAGACATTCTTCTCTCTAAAATAATTTTCCTTCCTAGTAGTTTATGCATTGGAATATTAATTTTTTCTTGTCTTAAAATTCACATAATGTAAAACCTACAGTCTTAACCATTTTTAAGGGTCCAGGCCAGGGATTTCAAGTACATTCATACTGTTGCTTAACTATCCCTACCATCCATCTCCAGAATTCTTTTCATCTTGGAAAACCTAAAACAACACTCATTAAACAATAATCCCTGTGACCTCTTCTTCTCAACCCCGGGCAACCACCAATCTACCTTTTTCTCCCCTGCCCCCATCTTGACTCTTGTGAATAATGCTGCAATAATTATGGCAGTACAGATGTCTCTTTGAGGTAGTGATTAAGTCTCTTACTTTGAAGTTATATTGGCCCTCCTAGTGCCACCCTGAGAGCAACAAGACTGATTTCTGATCCCTCTCATGGGTGAGGGCCACAGAGTTGGTGAGGGTCACACCTACAGGAGACAGACCTGCCTCCCTGCTCGCCAGTACTCGCTGTTGAACCTTCTGAAGACATCAAATTGGCAGAAGAGCTTGTACTTTTCTCTTATGACACTTTACATTCTGTCATATATTAGTTTTCTCCGTGCATGCCTCATCTCCTTTGCATGACTTGGAGCCCCAGGACAGCAGGCAGAAAACAGTTTCTTACTATTCTCTAACTTCTTCGTGTCCAACAACATTTACTCCGCATTTACCATGACAGCTACTGCGATAAGGATGGGAGTGCAGGGATGAATATGGAGAGATCAGAGCTCACTAGGAGACAAGAATGCATCTGGCCCATGCCTTTCAGAGAACTATGAGCAAAATGCTCTGAGAGCTCAAAGGAAGGAGGAACTCTGTGGGCGATTCTGGAAAGATTCCCTTAGGAGGCATGATGGTTCATTTTATATGTCATTGTAAGTGGGCTATGGGGAGCCCAGACTCAGTGTTGTTTCTAGGTGTTTGAGGGGCTCCTAGTGAGAAGAACATTTGATTTGGTGGCTCATGTGGATGGGCATCGGCCAACTTTTTGGGACTGAAAAGAACAGAAGGCAGAGGAAAGAGGAATTTGCCCCCTTTTTCCCCTCCTCATTACCTGAACAGGAGGATCTCATCTCCTCCTTCTTTGCCCTTGGGTGGGGATTCACCTCACCAGCTCCCTTGTTCTCAGGTCTTTGGACTTAGCTTGAATTGCATCCCTGGGTGTCAGGTTTGCAGAAAGTAGATTGTGGAACTTCTCAGCTCCCATAATCGTATGAGCCAATTTCTCATAATCTCTTTTCATATCCTATAGGTTCTGTTTCTCTAGAGAACCCTAACACAGGAGGTGACGATGAACGTTGGTAGAAATCTCTCCTATCAGTTGCCTACATGCACATTCAGACATACAGACCTTTTCTTGTACTTAATTGTCTTCTGGGATCATAGAGCTGCTAGGGGGAGAAGAACGGCCAAGAGAGACATCTTGGTGGGACAAAAGACCATTGCATGTCTGGCTTCCCAAGAGATTTTCAAGGACTTGAGCTGTAGCCTCAACACCAGCCACCAACCAAATGCCTTTCTGAGCTCTAAAAACATAGGACCTCTTGGGGACTTGACACAACGAGTATTTCAGTACTTACTTCTTGAAGTGAATGGCTAGGGTAATGGTTAGAGAGGTGAGAGAAGAAGCTTGAAGTCATGGAGCTCCAGGGGCAGGGATTCCAAGGACTATAGGAGTTGGCATATTTGGCGGAAGCTAAGATCAGCAAACAATGTCTTCCTCTAATTGATCACACTGAGTTTAGTTCAAAAGCTGGAACTTGATAGAAAATGCAAGCATATTATTCAGCTTCTACCATAAAAAATATTTACTGTGGCTTTCTACTAAAACAACTTAGAGTTCTGACACTCAGAGGAACAGACTGTTCCTTTCAGTATATTTCTTTCTGAGTTATAATTCCTAAATGGGGGGGGGGATGCATATTACAAAACACTTAAGAATTTTATGATTCTTAGTAATTCACCATAGTCTACTCAGTTTATGGTGGCAGTTCTGCTTTAATGATAGCATGAATATTTTTATTAATTACCATTACATTGGAGGTTTGTTTCTTTAGGATTATTAAAATCCTTTGTTTAGTTATTTGTTTTATTCTCCCTGGAACCCACCTTTTGGCAAGTGATTGATTGTATCACTGCATGAGCAGGAAACAACTTAAGTGCTTAAAAAAATTGTGGCAGTGTTTAGCCACATCTGATGCATTTATAGACACGGAAGAATCCTTCAGTGTCAGGTCAAGTGACAGCATGGGATAGGAAGAAATTATGTTTCTTTTATAATGAGTCTTTCGACAGCTTGAACTCAAATAATTTTCTGAGAACTCCATACTGAATTAAGAAGTTGGTGTCATATCTGTATAATATGTGAAGTTACTGCCTTTTACTGGAGTGTTTGAATTAAAGATGAATACTTCCTTTTTCTTAAACAAACTGAAGGAGTCTAACGCTGCTTATTTTCCAATGCCTTTCATTTCATTTGTACTGGATTCTTAGAGTGGGATTAGACGTACATGAACCTTTTTAAGCGAAGGAGACAGTAGAGGAGATTCATGTTCTGATTTGCTTTTAACTAGGTATCTTACCTTTAGCATCCTGCCTTGGGAACTTAAGGGGGAGAGAGTAACCATTTGCTGGGGGTGGGGGGATGAGGGGGTGGGGAATAAACATCCAAAATAAGACCAGCTATATTTTCACAACTGTGTCTTAATAACTTACTTAGCTTGGGGCACCTGGGTGGCTCAGTGGGTTAAAGCTTCTGCCTTCAGCTCAGGTCATGATCTCAGGGTCCTGGGATCGAGCCCCACATCGGGCTCTCTGCTGGGCGGGAAGCTTGCTTCCCGCTTCTCTCTCTCTGCCTGTCTCTCTGTCTGCTTGTGGCCTTTGTCTGTCAAATAAGTAAATAAAATATTAAAAAAAAAATAACTTACTTGGCTTGGTAGGAAGAAAACTGGATCTGGAAAACAGAGACCAGAGACCCAAGTCTAAGATGCAAGATACGAATTTAAGGGGACATAGCTGTTTAATAGTCTTAGCTTATAGATCTAAGAAGACGTACTTTAGTCTGTTCCCATGGAGAGTGGGATGGTATCTGGAAAAATATGTTCTCATATGCTAATAAATTCTGAGGAACTCACCAGAAGAATGGGTCACTCTTATTTTAATTTTCATTTTTCAATTTCAGATTTTTAAATAAAAATATTATTTTTCATACTTTTTTGAGGTAGCTAGAATCCTTCTCTAGTTGTGCTGATACCAATAGAAATGTTTTAATGACTATTAAAATTACATTTATGATCTGAGGTATTACCTATTATGCACACTTATATGTAGCAGATTAGTCCTTTCAGAATATTTTTTGTTTCATATTTGCAGATTAAGTTATTTGAAGTAACATAATTCAGCCCCTATAGTTATTTGTGTCACATTCTTTCTGTTGAGATTATACTAAGTATAAAATGCTGCTTGTGGTTTAAATAACTTATTTGGGATAAACCATAAAGGTATTGATTTTTTTTTTTTTTCCAGGAAAGTATATAGGGAACACAATTTAACCTACCAGACCATCAGGGCCACTACATATACAAATTTTTTTTTCACTCAACAGATGTTTATGGAGCATTTACTTTGTGATGAATCCTGTTCTAGCTATTGGAGATAGAGCTATAAACAAGATGGACAGTGCCCTGGCTTTTGTGGAGCTTATATTCTAGCCTAGCGGGGAGGCTTGGGATAAACAAATAAACCGAGTAAAATATGTCAGATAATTGTGAATGCTATGAAGAAATAGGAGCAAGGTGATGGTGAGTGACTCTCTCAGGGTGGGAAGGGCCGGAGGGAGTCAGCTACTTACCATATTCAGAGAAGAGAGCACTAAGGAGGTAACATTGGAATCAGCAGTGGAATGGTGGGAGGGAGACGGTCAAGTGGAAAACTGAGGAGGTGACAGCAGGGGCCAAATCCCTGAGGTGTCGGGTGTGAACTGGTGGGCTTCAGGGAGGCAGAGACATAATGGGGGAGGGAGGTCCTGCAGCAGCAGTCCTGCTGGCCATGGTGTCCCCTGTAGGTGTAAGTGTAATGGTAGGAACGGTGTTTTCTAAGGCTTTCCAAACAGTTTGCCCCGTGATATCTCTAACGACTTTAACATCTTACGTGTTCAAACTGCATTCTTAAGGTCTATCTATGCTCTGATATTCAATAAAAATCACGTTACTGTGCCAACGGCTTCGTAGGGTGCTGTAATTATATTGTCACTGAGACAGAATATTTTCCTAATTTCTTTCCTGCATTGAATATTTATTTAAAAAAATCTTGTTCTCAAAGCATTTTCCAGGATCTGAAAAAATTAATAGACTTCTTGAATGAAAAAATTCAGTGTCTATTTATGTTCTTAGATAGGGAAGATAAATTATTTCAAATTCTAAGGTGAAACTTTTTTGCAGTTGTCCTTTTATTTATATTTTTGGAAGTGAGGGTAGTGCTTCAAGCCATTTTAATTTACAAACTGAATAATTACTGTTTAATTTCATCACATGTAAATGAGAGAAAGACATGTATATTCCATTTTAATTTTAATTTCATTATTTTTAATTCTAGTATAGTTAATATACAGCGTTCTTAATTTCCGGTGTACAATATAGTGATTCATCAATTCTCTACATTACTCAGTGTTGATCATCGTAAGTGTGCTCTTGATCCCCCTCACCTATTTCACCCATCCCCCAACTCTCCTCCCCTCTGGTAACCATCTGTTGTTCTCTAATATATACCATTGTTTTTATTTATTTATTTAAAAGATTTTTACTTATTTATCTGTCAGAGAGAGAGGGAGAAGCAGGCTCCTCCCTGAGCAGGGAGCCTGAGGTGGGGCTCGAGTCCAGGACCCTGGGATTATGACCTGAGCTGATGGCAGATGCTTAAGCAACAGCCACTCAGGCATCCCGATACCTAATTTTTAGATAAAAAATTGAGTCACCAAAGGTAAATCATACACTTAAGTAGAAAGTCAAAACCTTTTGTACTTTACCTTAATATCATAGGCCATATATTTTTAATTTAGCATGTACATTTTTTAACATTTTTAACTTACAATGTCTTAAATACACAAGGAAAATAAATTCATCCTTTCCATTTCCTAGGTACCTATGTGTGAAACCCAATATACTATATATTAGGTAATATGCCTATATATTATTTTATATTATCTAAAAGTCTTTTTTTCATGATACTGTATATACATGAAAATAGTATCACATTTATTGAGCTTAAAAAATCAACTCTGGTGTTATGGTTAACAAAAACACTTTCAAATATGTTCTCATACACCCCTCCCCCCCCTTATAATTCTTAACACCAGCTCTGGAAAGAGTGTTGAGGCAGACTATGCTGGTAACGTATTCATTCCATTTTCCCCTTCTTTACCAGTAGGACTCCAGTTTTGATGGGACTGAAAATGTGTTTAGCCTAAAAAATGTACACTTCCTAGCCTTCCTTGTGGCCTGGGGCATGTGACACCATTCTAACCAATGAAGTAACAATAGAAGTCTTTCATGGATGTGGAGAGTTTGTCCCTTCTGTTAATGCCTCTGCTCCATTTTCTTCCACACCTTTTTTTTTTTTTTTTTTTAATCACAGATAAAATTGTAAGAGTGGTCACAGATTTCTTGGGACCAGAGGGAAAGACTAAAAGCGCTGTGGCGACCGCGACCCTGGTATCCTTAAATCACCACACCAGCTCAAGCAGCTCTAGACCCTTGGACTTCTATTGTGGGAGAACAACCACCACAGCTCTTTATCTGTGTGTGGTCCATTACTGATAAATAAAAGCAAGCATACAGGACACAGATATAAACACTTACATTCAAGTCTTGAAGATTGCCCCTACATGCTGTATATTCTTAGTTAAATCACGGAAACAGAGAATACTAATGTATTTTTAGCACACAATCAATTTAGCATTTTGATCATTTGTTTTTCTCAGAAAGCTTGTCTAATTAGATTGGAATTTTTTCCAGAGCAGGGACTGATGTTCCTCTTCACCTAAGAAAATAATGGAGTGTGATAGGTGAGGGGTCAGCGTGCTAAACAGAGGCCAGACATAACAGACAAATCCATTTTTTTTTTCAAGACTTTATTTATTTGACAAAGAGAGAGATCACAAAGTAGGCAGAGAGGCAGGCAGAGAGTGAGAGGGAAGTAGGCTCCCTGCCAATCAGACAGCCCGATGTGGGGCTCGATCCCAGGATCCTGAGATCATGACCTGAGCAGAAGGCAGAGGTTTAACCCACTGAGCCACCCAGGTGCCCCCAGGCAAATCTATTTTTGTCGTAGTCCTCACTCTGCCTTGGCCAGACACCACAGACATGTCTCAGAAGAGCCATCGCTGGTACCTTCAAACCCCAAATTTCCAATTTGAATCGTAGAAATTAAATGTTGTGTTCATTCATTAAAAACAAAATTATTGAAAGCCAAGCAAGGGGAGCGATGACAGTACTGGAATTATTGACAGGTTCTTTCTATAGTATGGGCAGTTAGCAAACCTCCTCTGTTTATCATGCTTGACATCAACATATCACAACACTTTGACGTTTTTGCCCTAAAGCAAGGGTTCAACACATTCTTGGAGCTTGATTAAAATTAAAACATGAATATTTTCTGGAGAACTGGCTCTATTGTTGTAATATAATTTGACACTTCAGTGGCTTTTAAATCTATGTCTTTAGAGCCACAATTATGCTGGAGATTCGGGCAAAAGCAATTACCCATGCAAGTAGCTGCAGCTGTGTACAAATAGCCTGAAATTATTCACTGCCCCCATCAGGGCTCTGTGGCTCACTTCTATGGGAGAGTAACCCTGAATTTCAGAATAGCGTAACACAGTTCTGTAAACAGGAGATGAATTATCACACAAAGGAGAACACTATTAGAATGCTTCTATCTATCCTTCAGATCTGGACCAGACAGTTGTGGGTTCCAAGTTTGAAGAGAACTTGGGACATCTTTATGCTACAGGTAATCAATCAATTAATAGGTAAAATTTCTCAACATTGAATGAGTTGTCACATTTTCTATCATTGGGGACTGGAGTGAATTCCTGAGCTTGAGGGGTATCAGGGTGCCTCATCTTCCTGAGGGAGGAGGTCTTTGTATTCCTTAGCTGCTTTATCTGTATAAGGAACCGACAGTAAGTTCACGTTTCCCTAGTAGTTTATAGCAAATCATATTCACGTTAGGTTTTTTCTCCTCACACTGTTCCCTGTGCATACAAATCAGTAATCTGGGAATGTGAATGTAATTAAAAAATGCTCTCTAATGAGCGTGGCAAGAAGAATCTTCCAGACCTCATCTTTTTTCCCCTGTAGATTCAGTTGACCGCAGTGTAAGGTGTTTGCGCATTTTCCAAAGCAATATCATTCTGTGTTGTGTTATATGGGGAGGCCTGCTGTTCCAGAGGAATGTACTAAATCAGAAATGTCCACTTTATTGAAAATATTTTGCACTGCAGCCTTGTATTATGTTTCCTATTGCTCTCCAGAAACACAAACATCTAAAGGCTACCATCACTTTGCTTCCCTAGTTCACTGTGTAACTGTATCTGATAACTAAATGAAACCTAACCAAAGAATTTATTCCTTGAGTCTTGTTAGTGTTCCTAACCCCATAAATACACCTCGCTAAATAATAGAGTCTATTTTAGTGTATGGCATAGAAACCCTGTTAGGCTCTAGGATGTGTAGAAATAGAGATTTCTATTTAAATAAATAGAAATTTTTCTCTCTAAGTAGAGAAAAGATTTTGTTACTTGCAGAGAAGCCCAAGGTGTGTTCTCTCTAGAAAGGAAGGTCTTCTCTTCTTTAAATACAGAAGCTGGCCCAGAATGACAATACATAGGGCCTATTTGCAATATCTGATGTGTATATAGTTATTTAGTGTCATAGAGAAAAGACTGGATACTTTATGATAAGACTTTAGTAGCAATTTCATAATGCAATTATATACTGTCATAAAAAAGAAGATTAAAAATAATAATAATAAATAAAAGAAGATCGTTTGGCCAGTTTACTCCAATTTCAACTGTAATTTTCCCACTCTCCTAGCCTGAAAAGTGTTCATAAGCTAGTTTATTTATTTATCTTGTACATAGAATAGAAATCCCTATTTCTACACATCCTAGAGCCTAACAGGGCTTCTATGCCATACACTAAAATAGACTCTATTATTTAGCGAGGTCTATTTATGGGGTTAGGAACACTAACAAGACTCAAGGAATAAATTCTTCGGTTAGGTTTCATTTAGTTATCGGATACAGTTACACAGTGAACTAGGGAAATAAAGTGATGGTAGCCTTTAGATGTTTGTGTTTCTGGAGAGCAATAGGAAACATAATACAAGAATGCTATCTTTCTCTGTGTAGACTTTCAGCTAAGAACTAAACTGCAAGAGGTTGGCAGGAGGACTGTGCCTATGGGCAGTGGACAGCCACCTGGGACTGCTGTCAGCAGGGGCTCGAAGGCAGCATTTCTGCTTCACAGAGACTCAGCGGGAAGAATCTGAAAGGAGCATGATAGGTACTGATTGGCTGGGCCCCTTGGACCTTGGTTCCCTCAAGTGGTTGAATTTGTAAAGAGTGAAAGGAATGCCTTTCCTTACCTTGAAGCAGGAAACCAGTCTGAATGTCAAGGGACCACTTAGAGCCCCCCACTCCAGAGGCTGGATTTTGGATACATTAAAACTACAAATCAGTTCTCCCTACCCCCTTGGGTGTGCTGGTGACAGGAAGGTGAGCAAACCTGTGAAAAAAGTAAATAACTTACTTATATAAGATCCCAAATGGATAAAAAAATAAGTTGATTTTTAGGTGCAAATATATATATATCTGTTGGAACGATTTTTTTTTTTTAAATGATAAGACCTTCTGCACTTGGATGTGCCTATTTCATTCTAGAGAAGTGTTAGTCCCGTTCAGTCATAAGCACATAGGGAGGATGAAGCATTTAGGCAGCTTCTGTATTCTTGGTGCCAAGACTACTTCCAACTTGATGCTGTTGGTTGATTTTGAGGAAAACGTGTATGGGGCAGCTGTTAATATTTTTGAGTGGCTGAATGATGTGATCAGCAAAAGCCTATTAGGAGAATTAATCTGATAATTGTAGGATGGGTTGGAAGAGAGTTTCAGTCTGGAAGATGATTTGGGAAGCTAAGAGAGAAGAATATAATATAATTTGTACCTTCTCTTTCCATAATATGCTAATTCAATTTCCTTACCTAGCTATCCTGTTTTCAAAATATGGACCGGTTATAAATAAAGATAAAGAAAAAGATCCTAAAAATAAAAGAACAAGAACCATTTAACTGAGCTATCTTAGGGAAAGCATCACATTTCAATAATTTTTGTGCCATTGATATGTGCTACAGTCTTTGTCACCTGAGTACTGCATTAACATTGGCTGAATTATTGCAAAGCCAGGTAATAATTGATAACTGGATCAGAAAACACAGCGTCTTGAATATAGGTCCTCCCCCTAGCCCTCCACCTTTAATACATTTTTTTCCCTGACATTGTGCTTTAAATGTTAAATTTCACTTTCAGTTTACTGCCAGCTAAAGGCAAACCAAATTACAAGTTCCTTGGTATCTTCAAAAAAATATATAGAAGATTTTTCTAGCCCTTAGCTGTAAAGAGAGTCCATTGCATGTATCTTCATATAAGGGACATGAACAATATCTTCAACAGCAATTTCACAAACAAGGCAGAAGTGTTTGTCATGCTGCTCTTCCTCATATCGACCCCCGATAAAGGCCAAGGCATAATATTAAATTATAGTTCCGTAAAGGCAATTTCTGTGGCTGAGTGAGTGTTGAATGAAGCTATTTGTAGAGTGAACACAGAAGAGTGATTCTCAGAAATAAAGACCGCATTTTGGTATAGTTACCAACATTCTGTTTCTTAGGGTCATGATTGATGAACAGTCTGGTTATTCCTTCAGGAAGCTTCTATTCTTATTTGATAAGGCAAGAAGATACATATTCAGTTTCTTTAAAGAAATTCATAAAGGAAATGCTTACTTTTTGGTAGCAAAACCATGTCTTGGGGGCGCCTGGGTGGCTCACTGGGTTGAGCCTCTGCTTTGGCTCAGGTCATGATCCCAGAGTCCTAGGATCAAACCCAGCATCTGGCTCTCTGCTCAGCAGGGGACCTGCTTCCCTTCCTCTCTCTCTGTGATCTCTGTCTGTCAAATAAATAAAATCTAAAAAAAAAAACAAAACCCACGTCTCCCCCTATTCAATGCCTTAAGCCTACTATACACAGCAAGTGAAATCTTACCTCCTTGGTTGACAATGTGTGAAGGTGGGGGAGGGAAAGAGCAGGAAAAAGAGCAGGAAAAGCCACACTGGAATTTCCCACTGTCGTGAAGGCTCCCATGAGACCTCAGTGCAATCCCAGGGCTCTGTTGAATCTAGTTTGAAAACCTCTTCCTAAAAACTTTGGAAAATCACCTACATCTCTGGGTTATTCCATAGTTTCCAATTTTTATAGGACCTGAAATGAAATTCTAAAAAGCTACTTCCTATCCTCATTGATTCTTAACAAATTATAGTAAAGAAACTGAAGGAATATTACTGGGATTTATATCAGGAACCCCTAGTAGGTTCATGAATGTTTGTGTCTTGGAATCAAAAGCAAATGTTACATTAACAAATTCTGGAAGTCTGTGCCACATCCTAGCTCAGCTCAGGCTGAGGGTGTATTTCAGCTAAAGTGCATGGACGAGGCCTGGTTTAGAAAAGAATTCTAAGTGACCCTAAGATAATAATGTCAGGTAATGGGATTATAAGAAATAGAAAATTATGAAAGACCATATGGTTGGGATGTCTAAAAAATCCATGAACACCTTACAAAGGGGGGCCAACATATAATATCTTTTATTGGGGAAGGGGTCATACTGGCATTACAAGGAATGATTTCTAATTAGTTGTATCAGGTAACTAAGAAAAATATGCCTTTTTTTTAAAGATTTTATTTATTTATTTGTTAGAGAGAGCGAGCACAGGCAGACAGAGTGGTAGGTAGAGGCAGAGGGAGAAGCAGGCTCCCTGCTGAGCAAGGAGCCCGATGTGGGACTCAATCCCAGGATGCTGGGATCATGACCTGAGCTGAAGGCAGCTGCTTAACCAACTGAGCCACTCAGGCGTCCCGAAAAATATGCCTTTTAATGTGAACCAGGATTGATGAGCTAAACCCCTCTTGTCTCTACATTGCCTAGTGGTCATATTTTAATAAAGGACCCAAACCTTGAGCACAAGAAAGTCACTCTCTAGATCTCAGTCTCAGTATAAACAAATCATTTTATAATTTTTTAAAAAGATTTTTATTTATTTGTCAGAGAGAGAGGGAGAGAGAGCGAATGAGCAGAGGCAGACAGAGTGGCAGGCAGAGTGGTAGGCAGAGGCAGAGGGAGAAGCAGGCTCACTGCCGAGCAAGGAGCCCGATGTGGGACTCTATCCCAGGACGCTGGGATCATGACCTGAGCCGAAGGCAGCCGCTTAACCAACTGAGCCACCCAGGCGTCCCTAAACAAATCATTTTAAAACTTGCAGAGGATATTGTCTGTCAGAGTCTGCATTTGATTTTTTTTTAAATTTTATTTATTATTTGACAGACAGAGATCACAGGTAAGCGGAGAGGCAGGCAGAGAGAGAGAGAGGAGGAAGCAGGCTCCCCTGCTGAGCAGAGAGCCCGATGCAGTGCTCGATCCCAGGACCCTGGGATCATGACCTGAGCCGAAGACAGAGGCTTAACCCACTGAGCCACCCAGGTGCCCCTGCATTTGATTTTTTAAATCTTGTCACGTGCTAAAGATTTTTAGTCTTTATCAGAGGTATCCCGGAGAACTCTCGGGATCATCGAAAAGGCAGCCTTTTGCTTCCCAAAGCATGGGGTGATGTTTCTACATGTAACAGGATGTTGGGTGGCACTTTTTCTATTCCTGGGATGTGGAAACTGTATCACAAAGCTAGGGACAGAGAGGTTAAATCTCCCATTCTTGGGCGCCTGGGTGGCTCAATGGGTTAAGCCTCTGCCTTTCACTCAAGTCAGGATCTCAGGGTCCTGGGATCGAGCCCCACATTGCATCAGGCTCTCTGCTCAGCAGGGAGCCTGTCCCCCACCTCCACTCCCCACCCCCGCCTGCCTCTCTGCCTACTTCTGATCTTTCTGTCAAATAAATAAATATAATCTTTAAAAAAACAAAAAACAAAAAACTCCCATTCTTAAGAAAGCCACACCATAATTGGGAGCCACACACTTCACTCAGGCTAAGAGGCAGAAGCCTTGCTATCTCCAATCATGCGGCTAACCTCTAGCCCCCAATTCCAGTCTATAAAAGGAGATGGAGTGAGAGAAGGGGACACTTGCAGGCACGCAGAATGGAAGCCTGAGGAGTACCACACTGTGATCTTGGGTGGGGGAATGATGCCAAGCAGAAGGAGGGAGCTACGGCTTCTCCAGATGACATGAGGTGGTGACTGGGAGAACTCTTCTTAGGAACAGAGGCTGCCTGCAAGAAGGCGAAGTTGGCACGGAAGGACAGACCTTTGATATGGCAAAGGACCTGGACTACCCAGGCTTATCTCAATGGGGGGACAGAGAGCTGGAGTTAAATAGTAGGGCGGAGAGGAGCCAGGGGGAATAGCCTGCATTTCCACCATTTGGCATTGCAAGGAAGAAACATAAATTTCTCATTGGTCTCAGAGATGACTGGACTTAAATTGTCTCTCCAACCCCACAGAGTGTGAGGGGCATCCCTACAGCAGAGGGCTCTGGGGGCATACCACTTGTGGGTAGGCATTGAGGGCAGGTCAGTCTGGAACTAGATGTCCTCATGTCAAGGAACAGTGAGGACAACTGCAGAGTCAGCTGAAGAAGTCACATGTGGGCCTTCTGAGAGAGTGCTTCCAGCTTCTGGAAGCTTTCATTGCTTCCAGATTGAGCATCTGGGGCCAGCCAGTAGTAGCCAGTGATACCATTTGTGTAAGAGACTCTGGAAACTTTCATGTGAAAAGGGAGAGAGACTCAGTAGGGTAGGAGGATGTCCAAGAGGGAGAGCACTGATGTTCACTCTACAGTAAAGAAGACAAATGAAAGAAAATTTTCTCCACTCCCTCCAGGTTCCTTCTACCATAGACTGAGCAGTGTCGGGAGAGGGAAAAGTTTCACATCTGATAGGAGATTGGAAATCAGACTGCACAAACTTAAAACCAAAAGGCAGCTAAGAAGTTACAGAGCCTGCCCAGGATATGGTTAAGTGATCTGCTATACCAGGCAAGGGAGGAGCCAAATTGGGAGGTTTTGAAGAGAAAACAAATTAAAACAAAACAGCTTTATGCTTATTCCCTGCTGAGGAGAAGCTTTTAAATAAACAGTTACAGGTTGTTGATGACTGGCTAACACTTCCAGGTTGGACATCGAGGGCAAGTCCATCTGGCTGAGGCATAACTGGGAATGTAGATCTCCTTCAGCAGTCCATCCTGAGAGGGCAGTGAGTGGCTCAGTGAAAATCCTGCCAGTCCATGGGGAGGTGGCATTCTATGGTATCCAGTATAGATAAGGTTCTGCTTTAGGGTCTGGGGTGTTGTTTTAAATGATGTCAGATGTGAGGGCTGTCTCCTTTCAGGCTACTCTTAATGTATACTTTAAGAAAAAGAAAAATCCGGGACACCCAGAGAGGTAAATCAGTAAAAGATCATTCTTCTGCTTCTTTGTTCTGTATCAAAAATAATATCACACAACATTTATGTATTACCACAAGTTCTCCTTGTAATTTTTTTTGGCCGTGGAAGGGATAAGGCTATTTCTTCATAGGGTTTCATTTTTGTTGAGTTCCCCTGAACAGAAGTGATTGGCAGGAACAATATTTAATCACAGTTGCACCTCTCCATCAAGGTGCTTCCAGAGGCAGGCCTCTTTGTGCTTTTTAGTAGCCATTATAAACATGAAGCTGATGTGTTCATATTGAACATAATTTTGGACAGGTTTCTGACAGGAACTTGGCTAGCATCTCCTTCTCACTATATTGAAATGTATCTTCCAGAGAAGGACCCACATTTAAGAACAATACGCAACAGTGACAGTTTGCTAATTCCATTTGTTTGCCACAGGAAAGAACAACTGTCAACTACGTGGTAAACATAAGGAGTTTTTGAGCTTTAAAGGATAATTTGACTAAAGGTCTTGAAGAAACAGGTACTATCAAGAGGAGACTTGGTGGATAAGATTGTGGATGGAGGCAGAGGAAATTGTTACCAGATTGCCATAAGATGTGTCAACATTGCTATTCACAGTGGCTCAGTTTGTGCACTGCTTCAATATAGGCAGCTCCCTTCACGTAGACCATGAGAATGGCATATGCTGGAGTTGTGTATTGTGGTAGCTCTAGGGATGTTACCCTGGACAGAAATTAAGAAAACATTTACAGATTAAAACGGTTCCTGGTCAGGTAGTCTTTGGGTTAATCAGTTCCTTTGAGTTCAGCAAGTGAAGAAATCCCTTTATTTGATTATTTGTGAGGTCTAACCTCTGTGTACTGTGCACTTTATAGAAGGTCAGGCATGCCTTTAAAAATAACTGGTATTTTTCAAACACAGGAGACTTTATTAATATTATTGTTATTTTAACTTAAATTCAAGTTAATTAACATATAGTGTATGTCAAGTTCTGGGTAGAATGTAGTGATTCATCAGTTGCATATAACACCCAGTGCTCATCATAACAAGTGTCCTCCTTAATGCCCATCACCTAGTTACCCTGTCCCCCCCAACCATCTCCTCTCTAGCAACCCTCAGTTTGTTCCCTATAGTCAAGAGTCTTTTATGGTTTGCCTCTCTGTTTTTATCTTATTTTATTTCTCCTTCTCTTCCCCATGCTCATCTGTTTTGCTTCTTAAATTCTACATATAATTGAAGTAATATGGTATCTGTCTTTCTCCGGCTGACTTATTTCACTTAGTGTAATACCCTCTAGTTCCACCCATGTCATTGCAAATGGCAAGCTTTCATTCTTTTTGATGGCTGAGTAATATTCCACACATGCGCGTGCGCACGCGCACACACACACATATACACACACACCCACATATACATCACATCCTCTTTATCCATTCTTCTGTCAGTGGATATCTGGGCTCTTTCCATAGTTTGGCTATTGTGGATATTGCTGCTATAAAACACTGGGGGGATATTTTCTTTAGATGACTAGTCGTGTATGGGAGATTCTTATATGAATGGGGCTGAGTATTTTCAGGGAAGTAAAGAAGGCTGTGAGTGTTAGATGATGAATAGGATTATGCAAGGGGAAGTTGGGCAGTAACACACATTGCAGCCATCTCCATGTTAAAGAAATCTTGTTAGGCACTATTTTAAAATTAGCCACTTCTTAGGTTTCTGTCAAATCAAAGGAGTCTGGAGGCAGATACAAAGGGATTTTGTAGCATCATGGTCTCTGGCACCAGAATGCCTGTGTTTCCATCTCTGGTAAGCCCTTATTGACAATATAATTTTGAGCATGTTCCTTGACCTCCATGTACTTCCCTTTTCTCCACTGGAAAACGGGGATACTAGTGGGATTTAAATAATAGGGATGTCATAATGGTTAAAGACATTAATTGACGCGAAGTGGTAGTAGATAGTAGACACTGTCAATTGTTGTGGCATATCTTCACTTAGGCCCAATTATTTTGGCAACATAACAATGCTGTGATCTGAAATGTGATGAAGTGTAGTTCAGCAAGGAATATGGGCATTTGGAGCAGGAGAGACAACGCTGGGACTTCTGGCCTGCTATTGACTGACAGTGACTCTGGGTATCAACACTGGAGCCATCTAGAATGTCCTTGTCGGTTTTCATATGGTATTTCTAGTTCTCCTCACATTCAGCTCTTGTGACTTTCATTTATTCCACAAATGCTAATTGAGGACCTAGTGCCTGGCAGAGAACTAGGGCAGTGGGCACTGTACTGGGATCTCGTAGGTACTTTTCCCATTTTACACATGTGAGAACAGGCTCAGGTAGGTGAAATAACTTTTCTAAAATCCACAAGCTCGGGGTGCCCGGGTGGCTCAGTGTGTTAAAGCCTCTGCCTTTGGCTCAGGTCATGATCCTAGGGTCCTGGGATCGAGCCCTGCATTGGGCTCTCTGCTTAGCGGGGAGCCTGCTTCCCTTCCTCTCTCTCTGCCTACTTGTGATCTCTGTGTGTCAAATAAATAAATAAAATATTCAAAAAAAAAATAAAATCCACAAGCTCATAAAGTGGCAAGTTACTTAACCTTCATGAGCCCAGTTTATTTATTTTTTTATAAAAAGAGGAAATAATACCTACCAGTAGCTAGTATACACACAGGTGAAAATGCTTTCCCTGTTGGGTGGGCAACATGGGAAGCTGGGCATTTGTGGCACTCAATAAGGTGTTGACAAGGGGTGCCTGGGTGGCTCAGTGGGTTAATGCCTCTGCCTTCGCTCAGGTCATGATTTCAGGGTCCTGGGATTGAGCCCCACATCAGTCTCTCTGCTCCACGGGGAGCCTGCTTCCTCCTCTCTCTCTCTCTGCCTGCCTTTCTGCCTACTTGTGAACTCTATCTGTGAAATAAATAAATAAAATATTAAAAAAAAAAATAAGGTGTTGACAACCGAAACAGCAATCAACTATGAAGACCAGCTTCAAAGCAAGTCATAGGAAAATCTAGATTTTGAGTCTCATAAATTACTAGGGTCAGTGATGAATGTGACTTTGTCAGTCCTTCTTAGTTAACCGAGTCGAGTGTTCATTGAGGTTTCCTACGAGTCCCAGTTAGCGATCTAGGGAAGGCCTGTGCAGAGCTAACTATAGACATAAGCATTCAGGGGTGCCTGGGTGTCTCAGTTGGTTAAGCGTCTAACTCTTGATTTCAGCTCAAATCATGCTCTCAGGGTCCTGGGATTGAGCCTCCCATCAGGTGCTGTGCTGGGCATAGAGCCTGCTTAAAATTCTTTCTCTCTCCCCTGCCCCCATCTCCCTTTCTTAAAACGAAAAAGAAAAGAAAAACAAAAGCTTTCAGTATCCCCTGTAGGGGGCATGACTCTCCTCATAATTGCATTGCTTGCATTGTCTCTTACTGTTTACAGTTAAAAAGTTTTTAAAAAGCATATAACAATATGAAGCCAAGTCAAAAGATGGCTGACTAAAAAAGACAAAACCATTAAACTGCAATATACATTAAAATTTAAACATTGAAATAGCAGTCAGAGGAGGAGGCAAAGTTCTTTGAATACAGGAAGCAAGTGTGTGGTGTATCCTCAAAGGGGACAGGGAGCAGAGACACAGAGGATTTCAGGTAAAGCCTCTGAAGGGTAAGGCTGATGAGAGCCCAGCTAACAGAGTGAGGAACTGGAGCCTTCTAGGCAGACACCAGTAACCTTGAACTACATCAGAGAAAAGCACCCCCCTTAGCTGAGGGAAGCCCCCATGTCTGGTCAGGCTGCCTGGAACAGGCAACCTTCTGAATTCCGCCATCATTCTTTCTGACCTTTCCATCTCCAGAGATGCTTAGGGGCTTTAAATTTATCTTTGTGTGGAGTGAAGAATGTTGTTCATTGTCAAAGGAATTTTGGGTGTCTGTGATCAGGTTAATGACCTTGAACAACTTATTTAGCCTGAGATTGTTCCCAAGCTATAAAACAGGGATAACTCAACCTAGCTCAGAGCAGAGGGTGGTTATGAGAACTTACAGGGAAAGCCTATATAAAGCACGCAGTACAGTGCCCGGCCCAGATAGGTGGGTCTTGATGAAATGAGAATAGAGGGTGTTCCCTGGTATCCCCACCACCAACAAACCATCTTTTCTCTCTACAGTCTAGGTTCTTTTCACTCAGCCTCACAGGCTGACTTTTTGATCTGAAGTGAGCCATGCCTACAGTTTTTGATCAGATAGTCTCTCAAATTTTCCTGTTGCTATGGGAAATAACCTATTTCTGATAGCAGTAAAGTCAGCACTGGGGAAATTGGTTGTAGTGTGATCTCTGTGCATCATTCTAGGTTGGCTGAATGCTCTGATGACCGTGTCTACTTGAGAAACCAAGTAAACATTTGAGTGGAACAGACATTGAGGCAGAGCCTGGGGTGCAAGATACTTACTTGGCATCAAGTGTGTGTGAAGGGAAAGAGGAGGAAGCAGGATTGGGTGGATGGAGAAGAGGTCCAACAAAGCCTTGCTCCTCTTGGCAGTGAGCTCTGAAGGAAATACTGTCCCTCCTATTTGCCCTGCATTAGCCAGACTGTCAGGTTTATACTCCCCCCTGCTCCCTTGCTTGGACACCAGATTTGGGTGGTACCAGAGGACTTGAGCTCCAGAAAGATAGTTTTCTATAGCTGAAGGGAAGCTGAAGAAGCCAGTAACTGAAGCTCTTCTTTCTTGTTGGGCAGGAGAAAGTCCTTTGAATGTCCACCATGACACTGTTTAATGAAGAAAGCCATCATCCCTGTTCGGGTACTCCCTCACAAAACCACTGATAATCTGCAGACATTGATCTGGGGAGGCTGGGATAAAAATTTAATCCTACAACTAAATAAAAGGAAACTGCTAAAATATTTACAGGAAAATGTGCCAAGTTCCCGGGACAAATCTCTTCATAAAACACATTTACCCAAGAGCACATCGTGCTCTGGGGAAATAAGATACACATTGCCTCTCTGGTATTATCTTTCTAAAGTCTTTATATTAAAAAATACAAATAAACAATAATAAAATGACAATGTCCTCTCTGCTTCTGCCTTTCCCCCTACTGCCTAAAAGAAAAGAAAACCATTACTTGTCAAGTACCCACAATGTAGTGGGGAAAAAAAAAAGACTGGATTAAGGGTTAGGAGACTTTATTTTAGTCCTTGACTCAGTCATTGTGTAACCCTGGGCGAGTCAGTTTTCAAATTCAAACCTCAATTATCTTGTTGGTATAATAAGGAAATTGGGCTAGATCCCTTCCAGCTCTGGTTTGGTATTATTTTTAAAAAAAAAAGCCCCCCCCCCCCCCCCCCCGCCAATGTAGCCTCCTTAGTCTTTTTATGGCATGCTGTGGTTTCAAGCAATGCTTGTTACTAGGATGTGTGTCATTGGTCACACGGCCTACTAGTTGGAAAAAGTGTTTCTCTGGTATGGATGTTGGTTTATGTGTTCCTTCTCCCATCCCCAACCAGCAGAAGACCTATTAATGATTTCTTAGAATTTCTATATTTAGTCTATATTAAATCAATGTGTAAACTATAAATTAGTAAGCATAATCTTTATACTCTGTAATAAAACTGTGTACAATCTATTCCTCCCACCCCTTTATGTATGGTTTCATTTATCTGAGGTGAGCTATGGTCCCAAAGTAGGTGATCCTCCTCTGACCCACCATCAGAAGGTCAACAGTGGCTTAAGGCTACATCAGCATACCCAAGTCATTCACTTCACTTCATCTCATCACGTAGACATTTTAAAATCTTACAACACCCCAAGAAGAAGGGTGAGTACAGTACAATAAGATATTTTGAGAGAAACCCAGTCACATAAATTTTATTATGGTGTATTATTAAAATTGTTCTATTTTATTAATCTCTTATTGTGCCTCATTTATGAATTGAACTTGACCGGCACTATGTATGTGTAGGAAAAAACTAGTGTAAGTAGGGTTTGGTAGTCTGCAGTTTCAGGCATCCACAGAGGATCTTGGAATGTATTTCCTGTGGATAAGGAGAGCCACTGTATTTTGCTTTTCCTATAAGAACAACTTACAGTGCTGATACTCTGGGGTGGAATGTTTCAGTTTATGTCACTTGTTTGTAAATTGTAGTCCCTAAATGGGGGAAATGAATTCTATGAAATACTTAAGAATTTTATAACACTCAGTAGTTCAGTAAAGAGTACTCATTTTACAGTGTTGGGTGCTTTGGTTGTGACAGCACAGAGTAATTACAATAATGACTAGGCTGTGACTATTAGTTTCTTCAGGAGTATTAAAATGCATTGGTGTCCTTATTTGTATTTATCTTATTTTCCCCAAGCCCACCTTTTAACAAGTGATTGATAAGACCTCTTCCTATAGTGGTATTAAAAGTAACCAGCTTTGGGACCATTTCCCTATCCATGCCCCTCACCATTAAACCACATCTAACAACTTCATAAAAGCATAAGATTTCTTCTTTTATATATCTAGTTACTCCATGGGCAAGGATGGAAATTACTTTTTTTTTCTTTCTTTTCTCCTCCACCCCCCCTCGCTGCCCCCCCCCCCCTGCCCCCCCCCCCCCCCCATTTCTGGTCTTTGGGTAGCATGAGATCTATTAGTTCTTGTGGAACTCATTATTGAATTAAGGATTCAGTTGGCAAGCCTGTTTAAAATGGAAAGCTCACACCTCTTCTGAAAAAAGGTTATTTTAAATTAAAATGAATGTTTCTGTTTCCATTGTTTTAGATGTCTTAAATGGTGCACTGAACTGAAAAGAGGATGTGGAGCAGACATTTGGTTATACCAGGGGAAGCCCAGCTTTGTTGAGCATTGCATATGCCCTCAAAGACTGCATTTAATTGATGTGCAGTGGAGTGTAGCAAGGCAACCCTCCTATCACAGCGGTCGTCATCCAAATAGGCTCTGGAAAAACCTTAACAATTCAGTGTCTTCTGTTGGTCTGCCAATTGAGACTTGAAGTGCCAGTGACCACTTATGCATTCATTCATTCATCAAATGTTGATTGTGCACCTACTGTGTGCCTGGCCTTGTTCTAGGAATTAGAGCTACCATAGTAAACTATTAGACAAAAATTCCTGCCCTTATGAAATTTACATTCATAGGGGGCAGAAAGTAGAACATAAATGAACAAGTAATAGTAATGGTATGCCAAATGATAATAAGTGCTATGGGGAAAAATAAAGAAGGGTGTGGGGGGAGTAAGGGATGTTGAGGTAGGAGTTGGTATATAATTTTATTTTTTATTGCATTTTAAGATTTTATTTATTTGAGAGAGTGAAAGAGAGCATGCATGCAGAGGGACAAGCAGATCCCATGCTGAGTGCAGAGCCCGATGGGGGCTTGATCCCATGACCCTGAGATCATGACCTAAGACAAAACCAAGAGTCAGATGCTTAACTTAACCAGCCACCCAGTGTCCCAGTAGGCAATTTTACATCTCATGGTCTGAGAAGACCTCACAGAAGAGGAGGTTTTGAAGCAAAGCATGGCTTAAAAGATGTGTGGGAATTTGTGGTGGGGAATCTGGGGAGGGAAGAGGGAATTAGCCATGCAAAAGTCAAGAGGTTCATCAAGGAGGCCAGTGTACCTAGATGGGAGTAATCTAGAGGGAGAGATTTGAAAATCTGAGGTGGAGTCAGAGAGGCAGTGATGGAACCTGATAGTGTTGGACCTTGTAGGCTTTTGTGCCATGTTGTTTTTATTATGATTATGTTGGGGAGCCACTGCAGGGTTGGAGCAGAGGGGTGATGCTGTGTTCTAACTTAGGCTCTAAAAGGATCCCTTTGGCTGCTGGGTTGAGAACAGAATGTGTGGGGGAAGGATGGAAGCTGGGAAACCAATGAGGAGGCTGTTTGAACAATCCATATGGAGATAATGATGGCTTACACCTCGGTGGTTGTGGTAGAAGTGGTGAGAAAGGGCTGGGATTCATTTGACTAGATGAGGTATGTGCTTCAGGAAGAGCGCCCTAGGCTCTCATTGTATTCCAAGCACTGTGGGTGGCCAAGCCCTAAATTTAGCTGTGGGGAAATAGAATATAATAGAATGTGGGCTTTGGAATTAATCAGTTAGAATCCAGTTTCCATCACCTACTACAAGTGTGACCTTGGGCAGGCTACTTAACTTCATGGAGCCCCTGTCACAGTTTTTATTTTGATAATAAGTGTACTCTTTAATCCCCATCACCTCTTTCACCCATCTCCCCACACGCCCCTCCGCCCCCTCCCCAGCCACCAGCTGCCTCCCAACCATCATTTTTCTCTATAGTTAAGAGTCTGTTTCTTGGCTTTTCTGTCTCATGGAGCCACTGGGTTTGAATGTGAATTCTGTGGGCTGAATGTTTGTGTTTCTCCCAAATTTCTATGTTGAAATGTAACCTTCAAGGAGATGGTTTTAGGAGGTTTTTGAGGGCTGTGGATGGCTCGGTTGGTTAAGCATCTGCCTTCAGCTCACATCATGATCCCAACATCCCGGGATTGGATCCCTGCATCAGGGAGGGAGTCTACTTTTCCCTCTGCCCCTCCCCCAACTTGTGCTCTTGCTTTCTCTCTCTCTTGCTCTCGAATTAATAAAAATCTTAAAAAAAAAAAAAAAAAGGTGGGGCTTTTGGAATGTGATGCGGTCTTGAGGTTGGAGCCCTCATGGGGGATGTGGTTAGTGTCCCTATGAAAGAGGCTCCAGAGAGCTCCCTTGTCCCTTCCACCACAGTGAGAAGGGGCTGATGGGAAGATGAAAGAGCTCTCCTCAGAGCATAGCTGTGTGTGATGTCTTGACTTGGCATGTCTTGAGGTGAATATCTCACAGTTCTGGCACCTTGATCCCAGCCTTCCAGCCTCTAGAGCTGTGAGAAATAAATCTGTTTTTTAATAAATCACCCAGGAGGCGCCTGGGTGGCTCAGTTGGTTAAGCGGCTGCCTTCAGCTCAGGTCATGATTCTAGGGTCCTGGGATCGAGCCCCACATCGGGCTCCCTGCTTAGCAGAGAGTCTGCTTCTCTCTCTCCCTCTTCCTGCTGCTCTGCTTATTTGTGCGCTCTCTCTGTCAATAAATAAATAAATAAAATCTTAAAAACAACAAAAAACCACCCAGTCTCTGGTATTTCATCATAGTGGTTTGAATGGACTAAGATGGCATAATAACTAACTCCCACAGTTCTTAAGAAGGTGTATTGTGGTAAGAGGTGATAATGACTTGTCGCGGGTTTAGCTTACCTAAGTGCTTCATAAGTATTAGTTTTCTTTGTCAGTTCTTCCATAGTTTAGATATGATCACTTACAATGTAAATTCAGTAGACCATGGCTTATTTGCCCATAAATATGTTCCTTTGGATTTTTGGGGAAAATCTATTTAGGGCATTTCCTAGTACTTCTGTCCTTAGGTGGCAAGAGTGAGAAATAGGAGCTTTTCAGGCCAAAGAGCTACAACTGTATTGAGGACAAATTCCTAATACAGTGTTGCGCGCGCGCGCGTGTGTGTGTGTGTGTGTGTTTTCCTTTAAGTTTCAGTCCCATATTTAAGGTGAGATCCTCTTCAAAGCGGAGACTTCTTTTGGGGGATAAAGGAGGATTTCTAAGGGTAAACTTAAGGGGCTCCAGAAATCCTCTTCAAATTTTATTAAAATTTTGCTCATATACCAATTTTTTTCTGGGCATAAGTAGTTGAAGATTGTAAGTTTCTCAAGGAGGCCCATGGAGCCCAAAACATTACCAGGCACTGTTCTATAAAACTTTACTTAGCCAATGGCTGTGTTCTAAATTAGCACCACCCTTTCCAAAAGAGAGGGGTAGGGGAGAGAAATTATTGCCTATTCTTGCTAATTCTGTTAACAGATCTTTAACCACAAAACACTTTATGGTTAGAAAATGTTATCCTGGTTTCTTATATTCCTCAGTCTGTCAATATCTTCTGTCTTTGACTCCCTAACCACTGCTAATTATAAACTTCTGTGTGAATATGCAGTTTACAGAAAAAGCTTAGGAGGTCTTTATAGCTTATGCATAGTGTCATGAATTACGATGATAGCTTATTTTTTTCTGTGCAGTGTTCCTCCAAAGCCTGTGTAGTAGTAAGCATATTCTGAAAAAAGTTTGTCTTCTGCTGTTTATATTTGTTGAATATTGGAATAATAGATTTTCATAGAGGGGAAAAGTTGTTGCCTTCTTTGAAAGTTATCAGACTTGACAGAAGAATCACAAAGGAGATGAAAACTGCCACGTTCTGTCTGATTCTGGGTTTGATTCTGTCCAACCCATTTGTATCTACATTTACATTAAATGATTCATAACAATTGTGTATCACTGTATTAAATAAAAGAGCTTTTAAGATTCTTGGATCTTCTAAATTGAAGAAAGGGAATATACTTTTTCTCCTAATAAAAATCTCTACAAATTAAAACCAAAAACATGTCCACTTGTTAACTGGGAATCATACCACAAATACTGCTGTGTGTGCAAGGCAGTGCATTTACAAAGGTGAAAAATTGCATGCAAAGTAGGTGCCTATGCAGTGATGGGTCAAATATTACCTCATCAGTATTCATCATGAAGCCTCTGTCATGAAAAAGAGCATTCTTCTCCTGAGACACATGGAGAGGAGAGAAAAGCCAATCAGGGTGAAGAAGCCATGCATTCCTTCTATACATATGACTTCTCTGGAGACGTACATTGTTTACCAGTTCACATCACAGAATACGTTAAGTCCTCATTCTTTAGTTACTGACCAGTCAGAAGGTAAGCTTTTCTAATAGCACTTCGATTTTCACTTTATTGTATAATGCAAGCTTTGTTATTAACTTAATTGAGCTGATGATATCCATAAGTGGAATAATTCAGAGGTGGTAAATCAGCCTCTAAATTTGCTTTCTGAAAGGAAAGCTTATTTTCTTATTTAATTAGGTTGTTTTACCATAATATATAAAATCTATTTTTCATTAGTTTTTTTTCCCTCAATGTTTATTTCCATTTTCAAAGAACCCTTTGTTTTACATATGTGATGAATTTTTCAAATCTCTCTTACCTTATAGTCGTAACGCTCTGCTGGCTCTATAACCTTGCAATGAAGAGGTTTTTACTTTTGTTGAGTAGTTGAGTTTCCAAATCATAAATCTGATGGTAATCTTGTGATGCCTGTCACAGGAGTGCTGAGCAATTTATTGAACCATCCAGTCCTTCAGAACTGGCATTTTGTTTGATAGCAAGTTAGAGAAGTTAGATTTTGCTAAGGATGTGGCTTTGCTTCCATCATTTGGGGAAAAAAAAAAAAGCCCTGCAAAACAAAACTGGTTGTTTTTGGGTAATTGTCTCTTGTTCACAACCTCAAATCTAAGTACCAGTCTTATTAGAAGAGGGAAGGGAATAGTTCTTGTTGAGCACCTACTATGTGCCTGTAGCTGTGACCAAGATAAACTCCTTACCTCCATAGAGCTTACAGTTTACCAGGGAAAAGAGTTAATGAAATAATTATTATAGTACATGTGATTGGTATTATGATAGGGCATTATGGCAACGGACATAGTATTCTCAGAGGAAGTCTTCTGGAAAAGAATGGTGTAAGGTAAGATGACTTCTGGCAGGAGGAATAGCATGTGCGAAAACATACTTGAGAAACTGAAATAAGTCCAGGTAGCTACAGATGAAAGTGTTTGAATGGTATGAGGTAAGCTGGAGAAGGAGCGACCACTCTTTGACAATTATGTATGGACAACTTCGACAACTTCGTGCTAGGTATTGGTGACAGATGAACGAGATAGATATGCTATCTGCCCTCCTCAACTTTACTTTCCAGTGAAAAAGAGACTAGATAAGGAAACAAAAATCAAAATTAGCATAGATTTTGATAAGCGCCATGAATAAAATTAACAGTATGTGATGGCCAGAGGGTTGTCATGAATGACGTAGTGGAGGAAGTGATGTTTATGCTGAATCACGAAGGACCAGGAAAGCTAAGCATAAGGGAAAGAGAAAGAACATTCCAGCAAAGCAGAAAATCTTTGTAAAGTCCACAAGTCAAGAAAAAGAGTGGGATGTTTGAAGTTTTGCAAGGAGGCTGGTGTGGCTAAAGCCTTCTCATCTAGCAAAGTATTGTGAGATGAAGATGAAAAGGTTATCGTCCTCAGTTTTCTAGGTAAGGAATCTAAGAGGCTATTTGCCCAGGGTGATCTCAGGTAGTAAAGGGTAAAGCTATGAAGCTAGTACATGCCTGTATACCACATGTCTCCAATCCTAGGCTTGCTTATTCATTCAACTAATTAATATTTTATTGTCAGCCATGCTGCATGCTATGTCTAGGGACACAGTATCATAACAGATATACAGGATCCCTGCTTCATGAGGCTATTTCTTGTTCTTTTCCCTGACTCATGTTGCATTCTTGGAGGGCAAGGGAAGACCTAGGGATTTCCCTCTGTAAGTAACGGAAAAACAAAGATTGATACAGCTTATGAATTAAAGGGGAATTTTTCGCTTATGTAATTGAAATAAGGCTTCCAGGATGATTAACTCTCTCTTTTTCTGCCCTTCTCTTTGTTCTTTCCTCTTCTGTGGTTCAGTTTTGTCCAGTTCCAGATTTTGTATTCACATCCCACACTGTCTAAAAGGAGAAAGGGTCCCAGAATTTCCACTGGAAGTCATGAGCTTTGTGCTGATTGAGTTGACCTTGCTAAAACCAGGGAAATTTTCATGTTGACTGGCTTAGCCCCAGGGTTCACATTTATTTCTGAACAAATCGTCATGGTAAAGATATTCCCAGAGATTCTAAATAGGGAGTGATATCAAGTTGTATGTGCATGGAAATTTAAGAAAAAGTGTGCATATAGACTTTTGATGAGTGTCACCTTTTCATAATGAAGGGAAAATCAAAACCGACATTTAGTGGATGAGGACCAGGGGTCCTTCAATGATTACGATTGGCCTGTACCATAAAAACTGTCCCCTTTGTCCATAATTTTTGGATGTGCTTCTGGACAATATAGTGGGGGAAAAATTGTATGTAATCATCTGAACCTAGAACTTAGCTGTTTTACATTTAAACATGAAGTGTGGCTTGGAGACACTATTTTAGTATATACTGACTTTCCCAGAAGTGTAGATACTCGGTGTACTGTGAGAATACTGTACTTTGTTCAGAATTTTTCCAAAATTTGTTGACCCATTTGAAAAAATCGCATCACATTTGGGGTGTTGCTTTGGTATTTGAGTTGTCTGTTCAGTATACCTTAAGACCTGCATTTGTAGGTGTCTCATTTCATGCTGATTTCTTGTGAAGGTTTAGGCATTTGACTATATTATTATGTCTGAATATTTATATATTAGAATATATTTGTTTTATAAATTAAAAATCCTGCTTTATGTTTTATTTTGAGAATTATATGATTTTTGAAATTGTATATGGAGATAATCATATTTATTTGTGAATTTCATTTTAGTATAGAGTGGGGATATTACATAATATTATGTAAAGGAGCTATTGGGTTTGATCAGGTTGAAGTCACTGGTTGAGACCCATCAGAGACCATCCCAGAAGTTGGGGGGTGGGTTCAATATCTGTACCGCCTGGTTAATATACACTTGGAGAAAGGTGAAATGGATATTGGGGAGATATCCCTGATGCCCACTGGATACTCATTGTTAAATGTGGGCCTTTCTCAAGACAGAATTGATTAGAGTTTAATATTTTTCATGTTAAATGCATTCCTGGGGAAAATCCAGATTAAGGTGAATTTTTGTGAAGATGGGCCCAAATCATTTATTTTAAAATGCAGGTTTACCTGGGATTAAATATGATATTTTATGTTGCAAATTTTATCCGTGTAGATTTCAGATTCAGACTTGATTCAGCTCTGGATTGTTACCTCTCATTTGTTCATAGCTTTGACACCCCATTTTCCATTTTAATGCGTTGTGAACTAAATGCACACTTTCAGCATCTAGAAGGGTTTTCCGATGTAAAGCCTGACTTGGCCACGAAGTTGTGAAGAGGAATGACTGAAATACTAATTTCCAGTAAGAGAGTCATCAGAGAAACTGTAGAAGGAGAGAAATTGGAAGACAGCAAGTACAAAACATGAATAGTGGTTGGCTTATTTGAACACTACATAGTTGGAGATAACTTGTAGACTAGAGTTATACAAACATATCTGGTTCCTTTAAAACAGAGTTTAAAAGAGAACATTTGAAAATGGTCATTTTACATAGTGGGAGATTTTTTCCTATTGCTATAAAATTCACCTCCAAGTGAAGGCCTTATCTGCTGCCTGGGGTTAAATTAGAAACCAAAAAGATGTTTCTGTTGCCTTGGCCATACATATTTGGTGGGGTGCACACAGAGCTAGTGGAGTGTTCCAGGAGCACGACTGAGTGTCATTTGAATTTTACTTTATTTGTTAAAAATATTTTATTTACTTATTTGAGAGTGAGAGAGAGGTGGGGAGGGGCAGAGGCAGAGGGAGAAGCAGACTCCCGGATGAGCAGGGAGCCCGATGTGGGGTTCCAGGACCCTGGGATCATGACCTGAGCTCAAGGCAGATGCTTACTACTGAGCCACCCAGGTGCCCCAAGTCATTTGAATTTTTAAGATGGATTTGTGGATTGCTCCTTGGTCATACTTCCAAAGCTCTTCACTTCTAGGACTTTCTAAATTCCTATAAAATTATTTATTCATATACCAAACCATCTCTAAATATGTAGGAGTTAAGTACTTGCTCTTGGATAATCTTAAGTGGGTAGAGAAAGTGCAAAAGTTCCTACTATTTTCTTCCTCCCTGTGTGTGGATGCCACCCACAGAGTCTTTATAATTTCAAGGGTGGTAGGTGACCTATTTATTTTGTAATTACTTAGCAGAGAACAGCTCTGACATTTTGCTTTTGTGCCCCAAATTTCTAGCTCCTCCAGTGAACTGTGGTGTATGTTTTAGCATTATTTTGTATGTGACACTTTTCCACAAAAGCCAATGAACTCTCTAGTACTGTCCCTTTTCGTTAGTGAGGTTTTCTGTTTTAACATGTTATTCTGTTTTAACATGTTATTTAACATGTCAGCTGGCTTTTTCAGTTTTGCATCAACATTGTAATCAGAAGCTAACATTTTGTTAAGCAATTTATTGATGGTTATCACTTGTCGGGTTTTCAGTTTGCCAACCGCTGACATGACTGTCACTTTCTTGTTCAGAAAAAGATTTTTACGGTTTAATAAAATGTTACCAAACATATCATTTTCTCTCCCCTCTTTTTCTCTTTGTTGACCTTGCTTATAAAATCAGCATATCCCTCCCCCCAGAAAACATACAGTGTTTGAAAATCTGAACATTTAAAACATCAAATATGGGTCAATAGATTTCAGTTGCCATTTACAGAAGGCCATTATCTGGAGCCTCTATGTGCAGAAAACTTCTTGACCTCTGTGAACATCCCTCTCCCAGTGCCTGCCACTTACTGGGTGTTCAGGAAAGGTCAAATGAAACAAAATAAGGAATACATGCAAATAATGACCTTTTAAGTTTAAATAATAAGGAATTCTCATTGTAATTAATTTTTATGCTATGGTATATTCTGGAGAATGGGTTAACCCATAAAAATGTCATGAATTGGTCTTCTAGACTTATGAGTTTATATGTTCATGTATTCCCTAGTCCCTTAAATTGTGTATTTCATTTTTGCCACTTTAATTTTGAGCTGAGATAATTTTTTTTCCTTCATGTGAATTTTAGCAACAGCAGGAGAAACTCTGAAGGCAAGGCTCTTGATAGCAGCTGTAAACTCCTGTTCGCAAAGAATAAAAGAAGAAAAAGCGAAGGGGATATCATGTACAAGGTCACAACTATGGTTGTGACGTCCCTTGTCTCCCTCTCCACCCCCCCCCAACTTTTACTTGGGGCAGTGGAGGCAATTTACCAGAACTCCCTCTTCTTGTTGCTAAAAAATAGCTGCTAAAATGTAAGAGGGTTAAGTTCATAGATAACAGAATAGAATGATGAACAGAGTAAATACTTTGGATTTATGTTTATTGTCTGCTATGACAAGGAAATGGGATTTATGGTTAATTTAATATACTAGTTAATGGGTTGTTACTAATGCATAACAAAGAGACTCCTCGTTTATCCAGAATGGCTGGGAAACAGACTATTATGTGTTTTGGATCTTCAAGAGTTGTCACACAACATATACTTCCTCCAGCAGTGGATCTCAACTGGGGGTAATTTTATTTTATTTATTTGACAGAGAGAAAGAGAGCACAAGTAGGCAGAGAGGCAGGCAGAAGGAGAGGGGGAAGCAAGCTCCCTGCTGAACGGAGAGCCCGACACAGGGCTTGATCCCAAAACCTTGGGATCATGACTTGAGCCGAAGGCAGATGCTTAACCAGCTGAGCCACTCAGGCGTCCCCCAGCTGGGGGTAATTTTCCCCCTTAGGTACATTTGACAATGTCTGGAGACCTTTCTGATTGTCAGGGTGGCAGGAGGAAGAAGTGCAAGAGGAGGAAGCCTTTAGCAAGTCAAGTCCAGGGATGTTGCTAAACATCCTACAATGCAGAAGGCAACCCTTACTACAAGGAATGATCTGGTCTAAAATGTCAGTAGCTTGGAGTTTGAGAAACACGGCCCTGCAGATTAGTACTTTTTACCAAATGAGAGTTCGACAAAATTGAGCTCCACGACAAGATGGCAGCCAGTATTTTTGGTGATTTAAATGATAGTTTTGCTTCTTACATTGCTTCCGTGTTTTTAATCAGTAACCCCTTTTTTGGTCAAGTGTAGAAGAGTTGGTTTATGAGGATTCCCAGTTGTGAGATGGATGAAGATGTTAGCTGTGGCACAATTATCTGAAGAGGCTCAATTAATTCTTGTGTCATAACAAAGATTTCAGTTAGAATTACTACTTTCCCTAATAAGGAGGATTATTTACATTTGCATTATGACAGAACTGAAATATAACTTAACTTTGTTAATGTGTTTTAAATGTACTTCAAAAATAGGGGCGCCTGGGTGGCTCAGTGGGTTAAAGCCACTGCCTTTGGTTCAGGTCATGATCCCAGGGTCCTGGGATCGAGCCCTGCATCGGGCTCTCTGCTCGGCAGGGAGCCTGCTTCCCTTCCTCTCTCTCTCTGCCTGCCTCTCTGTCTACTTGTGATCTCTGTCAAATAAATAAATAAAATCTTTAAAAAATATATATATACTTCAAAAATAATAGGTGACGTGATCTTGGAAGGATACTTGTGTCAATACAGCTGTTGTTACAATGTCCCATGCTTTTATTTCAAGCATATGGAGGGAAAAGAAGAAAGAAGACAAACTTTTTCTTCTACCATAGGATAAAGTTTATTTGTGTGCATACTCCAAGAAAATGAAAAAGAAAAATATCTGTTTATGGGTAGAAAAACAAAATCTGTTTATTAGTCATTCAATGAAATATTTATTGAGGACTGTCTCATTCACGTTCTGGGACTAGCACAGTAATTAGAATTTTTTATGGTGTCATTTACTGAATCCTTTGGAAAATAATAAAAGTTTAAAGCATGAAACTGAAATTAATTTTAAA
Source organism: Taxidea taxus jeffersonii (assembly GCA_003697995.1). Lineage (NCBI taxonomy): Eukaryota > Metazoa > Chordata > Mammalia > Carnivora > Mustelidae > Taxidea > Taxidea taxus. Next base: position 138,737 of record RCUC01124545.1, on the reverse strand, counting down.
TGTCTGTAGTAGCTTCTTGCACACATGGATTCAGATATAATGTATGGTATTTACAGCTGTCCAGGCTTAAATAATGGAAACTGCCTATTATGTGACCCTCATCTTACACTCAGAACCATTTGGAGTCACAAGGTCATTAAGTACTTATCCTTATGTGGGTTTATGCAGTTAGGTGTTGCTTTTCCACTGAGCACACATTAAACACCTGATATGTGCTATGGTATTCTTTCCAGAAGGGACATCAGCATGAATCAGGAATAGTCCCTGCCCTTCTGTGCAGCTGCAGGCGGTGCTGGGCCAGGGAAGAGAACTTGGAGAGGTGGGGTGTTGAGAATGTTGAGGGAGACAGGAGTCGTGAGGGGGTAGAGTCCTGTGAATGGGCATTTGTTAGAAGTAGTAAAAGAGAATAAACAAAGCGTGAAAGGGACAATCGGCCACTTATACTTGTGTTGACCTCTTGTGTTTTTACCTGGGTTTGATTACTTTTAACCTTTCTAGTTAGGAACTTCTAACTCCCTGCTATGTTGAATAATTAACTAAGCACAAACTGTGTGCATGAATTTCATCACACTTCCTAACAAGCATGTGGCTTCCAGGGCCTTATCTCTGAAGAGATCAGCATTGAATAAACAAATGAAAATTCTTGGGCCTCTAGGTTCTGCAGTTTCTATTTCAAAATGTAATCCTAATTCAACTTTGAAATATTTCTTGTTTTGTCTTAGAGTGGGGAGGTGGGTGGGAGGATTGGGGTGGCTGGGGTGATGGACATTGGGGCAGGTATGTGCTATGGTGAGTGCTGTGAATTGTGTAAGACTGATGGTTCACAGACCTGTATCCCCGAAACAAGTAATACATTATATGTTAATAAAAAAAGATTGACCTGAACAAATTGCTGAGAGGAAGAAAGAAGTGATGCAGGCAACTTAATCTCAACATGTCCAAAATAGAATGCATCATTTTTTTTTTTTTCAGAATCCATGATTTTCTACCAAATTCATTCTTCTTAATCCCTACCTGTTTTCTCCATTCTCAATTATGGCGCCATTAGATTTCCTGCACGTCAGTCTTAATACCTTCAAAGCTGTTCTCCACATTGCTGTCCTAGTAATCTACAGAAGCCACAAATAAGAAGGGAATAATAATATTAGCAGATAATATTCTTTTAATGCCAGTGTAGTGAACATACAGTGTTATATTAGTTTCAGGTGTACAATATAGTGATTAGACATTCTATACATTACTCAATGCTCATCATAGTAAGTGTATTCTTAATCCCCCTCACCTATTTCATGCATCCTCTTACCCATCTCCCCTCTGGTAACCACAAGTCTGTTCTCTCTAGTTTAGAGTCTCTTTTTTGGTTTGTCTTTTTCTTTGTTTCTTTGTTCTGTTTCTTAAATTCCACATATGAGTGAAGCCATATGGCATTTGTCTTTTTCCTACTGACTGGTTTCATGTAGCATTATAGTCTGTGGATCTATCCATGTCGTTGCAAGTGGCAGGATTTTATGCTTTTTTATGACTGAGTAATATTCCACTATAAATCTATAGCACTTTAAAAAATATACAGTGTTTTTGTTAGTTTCAGGTGTATAATATAGTGATTCCATAATTCCATAACCACCCAGTGCTTGTCATGACAAGTATACTCCTAATCCCCTTCATCTACTAATTTATCTTCCCCTTGCCCCCTGGTACCTCCCCTCCGGTAACCATTAGTTTGTTCTCTATAGGTAAGAGTCTGTTTCTTGATTTGTCTCTCTCTTTTTTCTGTCTTTGGTCATTTGTTTGTTAAAATGGCCATGAATGAAATCATATGCTATTTGTCTTTTTCTGACTTACTTTGCTTGACATTATACTAACTCTATCCATGTCATTGGAAATGGCAAGATTTTTATTCTTTATGGCTGGATAATAATCCATTGCATATATATACCTCATCTTCTTTATCCATTCATCAGTCATTGGACACGGGCTATTTTGGTAATTTGGCTATTGTAAATGATTGTGCAATAAATATAGGGGTGCATATATCTTTTTGAATTAGTCTTTTTGTATTCTTCGGGTAAATACTTGGTAGCAGAATTACTGGGTCATATGGTTATTCAATTTCTAATTTTTTAAACAAGTTCCATACTGTTTCCACAGTGTCTGTACCAGTGTCTGTACCAGTTTGCATTCCTACCAACAGTGCAAAAGGAAAAGGGTTCCTTTTCTCTATATCCTCACCAGCATTTGTTGTTTCTTGGGTTTTTGATTTTAGCCATTCTGACAGATGTGAGGTGGTATCTTATTGTGGTTTTAATTTGCATTTCCCTGATGATGAATGATGTTGAGTGTCTTCTCATGTGCCTGTTGGCTATCTATATGTTTTTCTCTGGAGAAATGTCTGTTCATGGCTTCTGCCTATTTTAATTGGATCATTGTGTTTTGGGTGTTGAGTTGCATAAGTTCTCTATATATTTTGGGTGCTAACCCTTTATTGGATGTGTCATTTGCAAATATCTTCTCCCATTTAGTAGGTTGTGTTTTAGTTTTGTTGATTGTTTCCTTTGTTGTGTAGAAGCCATTTATTTTGATGTAGACCCAACAGTTCATTTGCTTTTGTTTCCCTTGCCTCAGGAGACACGTCTAGAAAGATGTTGCTATGTTGATATCAGAGAAATTATTGCTTGTGCTCTATTCTAGGATTTTTATAATTTCAGGTCTCACATTTAGGTCTTTAATCCATTTTGAGTTTATTTTGTATATAGTGTAAGAAAGTGGTCCAATTTCATTCTTTTGCATGTAGCTGTCCAGTTTTCCCAACACCATTTGTTGAAGAGATTGTTCTTTCTTTTCCCTATTGCATATTCTTGCCTCCTTTGTTGGAGATTGATTTGTCATAGAATTATGGGTTTATTTGGGCTCTTTGTTCTGTCGCATTGATCTGTGTGACCTATTTTTGTGCCAGTACCATACTGTTTTGATTACTAAAGCTTTGTAGCATATCCTGAAATCTGGGATTGTGATACCTCCTGTTTTGTTCATCTTTTTCAAGATTTCTTTGGTTATTTGAGTTTTTTTGTGATTCCATACAAATTGTAAGATTATTTCTTCTAGTTCAATATTAGCAGATAACACTTAATGGAGTGCTTACTGTGTACTTGATATTCTTCTAAGTATTCAGTATACAGTAAATCCTTGAATTTTCATAACAGTATGATAGCAGAACTATTATTACCTTTATCATACAGATGATAAAACTAAGGTACAAGAAGAAACTTGTGATAGGTGACATATCCAGTGTGTGGGAAAGCCAGATTTTTACCCAGTCTCCTGATTTGGGGGCAGTGGTTCACAACAGCAATGCTATGCTCTTCTGCATAAGATGAGCGCTGTCTCCTCAGAGCCTACCAAGAAATCCAAATATACTTAATGTCTCATTTAATGACTTTTAATTTATTTTGTAAAAACCTATTGCTAAATGAAAAACTAAAAAAAAAACCCCAAAACCAGAAAAATTATAATGACTTCCATCTCAACTTAAGATACCTGAACAGTTTTCACAGGTAGAAAAGATACCAATTCAACAATGAAAAGAGGCTTATATAAATAATAAACCACAATATAAGAGGAAATAAATGGAATCTCTATGGAACAAAGGTTTTGTTTCCTTGTGAAAGGAGGAAGAAGAGAGTGGGGAGCAGGTAGTCAATGTTAGAGGTCGAGTGCAGTGGAATCACTCTTTGGAAGGCATAATATCCTTTTTGTTCCATTTTCTTCATCAGTTCTTGACCCTTTTGGGGCTTTAAGATTACCCTGTACTCAAGCTCCAGTTTGTAAGTGATCACACAGGAAATCATCTTCAGGGCAAAATAAAGACTAAACATCAAATACATAGGATACGTGCACGTCCATAGGAGACCTCTGTTTTCTCTTTCTCTCTCTCAAAAAGAAAAAAAAATGTTTCGGGTTCATCCAAAGAGTACTTAATGGAAATGTATTCCCTAAGATACTCTGACTAAAAAGTGGTAAGCTAAGTAAGTTGGTGAGTGTGTCTCTCAAACAGTAACATTAATATATCGTGTCTTACAGTGTATTTACTGAGTAGATTTTTGGGAAGAATGTTGCTATATTTAAAAAGATTTGTTAAAAAATGCATAACTTTTAAAAACTGTATGGGTGTAAAGTCATTACCTAAAGTCATTATGAAGTAACTTTACATTTGGCGCATGAAGTTCCCCAAGATTCATCCTTCCTCCCTTTCTGTCTCATACCTTATTGTCGACATTACTGTGTTGTGTATACTAGGCACCCATATGATACTGTCCTCCACCCGCATTCCCTCCACCTGGAGAATCCCCTTCTGCATATACACAGTGGGTTTGCCGCACAACTGAGGAGTACCAAACTGTGGAAACCTCCGTCTTTTAAAGGGGGTGGCTAGCAAATCTGCCCATACTTTACCCTGGAAGGACACAGTGTCCTAATTATTCTAGTCAGAATATAAACGTGCCCTCTGCTCTGGAGAGAGAGAGAGGCACTGTGTCTTCCAAGGCTGTGTGGTATACAAACATTCCTGAACAGCTAGTCTGAAATAAAATATTGGTTAATGCATTGGCAGAAAGTGCAGAAACAAGAGACATCCATGGAGAACAGTCTCCCAGCAATTGTTGCACTTGGCCCGTTGTATTCAAATTATCCATTTAAGTGTCTGGTTAGTGAGTTCATTTAGAGCAGAGATTTAATCTTGTCAATCTTTATATCCCTAATATCCAGCATAGTGCTTATGACAGATTAGAGAATCAATATATGTTTATGAAACAAATGAATAAATAAAGACTTTGAAAATCTGGAGAACATGGGTGCTATAAGAAAAGTTATTTTATATAAGACAGTCCATTAAACCACACTAAGCACAACTCGAATTTAAGTACCAAGTGGCTCATAGAAAGCCAGCTGGCTTTCCACGATCCATATTCCATTACATTTGAAAAAAATATTATGTAATGATAATACCAAGTCCTTCATTTATTGGGTGCCATGCCCTGAGTTAAACTGTTTATAAGTTATGCCTCAGTATATCCTGATAAGCAACCCATGAAGTGATACTATTCTTACTTGCTATTGGAAACAGAGATTGAGAAAAGTAATATAACTTGTTGAAACTAGCACAGATGGTCAGTGGTGAAGAAGGGATTTGAACCCAGGCAGCTGGACCCTGGAGGTTGTATTTTTAACCAGTTAAATTGTCCATCACAAGAAAGGAAAGAAAGATCTGCATGAATTAGTTTCTCTCAACGGGTGTTCTGTCACCCAGGCCAAACTTGGATAGACAGAATAAAAAAATGCCGTGTTAACAGGTTCCAGCATGCATCTGGGGAAGTAAGCGCAACTCAGTTTTAGCAAAGCTATCTCTCCTGCAAAGGTAATGCTTTGAGGATGACAAGTGAGGTTAGCATCTTTGTCCAATGTTGGGGATGTAGGGCCCATGAAGACACTGTTATTGTCAATCTTAAACTAATCTAGGGCTCCGGCAAGGCTGGCTTCGTGGATGTGTGACCCATTTGGTCAGTTGCACAGGGTTCGGTACTTAGAGGCTGTGCTTAGAAGGGCTTACCTGATTTGTTTCTGGTCCTGCCTGGAAGTTCTTAATACTTTTTGAAAAAGGAGTCCTGCATTTTCATTTTGTACTGGGCGTCTCAAATTTTGCAGCTATTCATGGGCTAGAGTCTTGGTTAACCCTTTACGGCAGTTAATGATGTGGCAGCGGAGATGGGAGATGGACCCATAACAGCAGAAGGGCTCCCAGCAAAGGTTTTTAGTAACCTGAGGTTATGCCAGTATCCATGCTGGATTCTGTAGAGAAAATCTCAGATCCTGGATTTCAAGGCTGTGGAATACACAGTTCCCTGAGTATTTGATGACTCTCTAAGATCACCCCTGGCACTGGTTTAAGGTATTGATTGCAGAACACTAGTCTATCTTAAGGAGAAAAAAATATTATAGATAGTGTTTCCCAGAATTTTAGAGGTCTCAGGTCTAGTTTCATTCTTTTTCCTGGTATGATGGTTTGTTTTAGGTCCATTTAACTGTTCTCTTTTATAATTAGCACTGAATCAATTAGATGAGAAATCCGATTTCCCTCTTAACAGAAATCAATATCTCCCATCTCCATTTTGATACATAAGTTAGATTGCTATTTATTATCTGTAATACAAATGCACTTTGTGATGTTAGGCTTTTGGGGGGAGCGGGGAGAGGGAGCGTGACGGTGGGCTCTATAAACACTGTACCGTCATGTTTGCTACTGTAGTTCAGTGATGGTAACAACGGCTTAGGTCTGTAGCATCTAGGGACATTGCTCGCTGCTGCTGCCTTTTCTTCCTCAGAAACCTTACCGAGAGGCCTCACGTTGGCCTCTGCCGTACTCCTCTGCATTTGCTTCTGACAAGTACATGCAATCTAGATCTTAGGTCTTGGGGTGATTCTCTTCTGCACAGTTTTATATCGTCATCTCTACAATCTCTGAGACTCCCTGCGGCACACCATCATTCTACTGCCAGGGAGGAGGAGCAGGGGGCAGGGCACCCTCATCTGGGCAGCTGTTTCTGAAAAACCACTTGTCTTGAAGTATTGTTACTAACTTATCCAGGTCCTGGATCTCTTCTGTCTTCAGGTGATTATGTTTTGGTGGATATTGGATTTAATTTAAGTTAAAACAGGAGGGATTCTGTGGGGGAATTGAGTTCCCTAACCTCCAATCCTATAGAATTGTATGTTTTACTGCTGCAGGCCCAGCAGAGGGAGCCCAAGTTAACGAATGAAACCTCTAGTGCAGTTTTGATGACTCAGAACTACTAATTCATAGTTGAATGGTGATTTCTTTTTTTTGTGGTGGGGGGCAGGGGAAGAAGTTGGGATAGAGGGTGTGCGCGTGTGTGTAGAGAGAGAGAATAGAAACTAGAAGTAAACTAGAAGTCATGTGAATTTTAAGGTGCACTTGAAATGTAGAATGATGTATTACATCTTCAAGAGGAAAATGACAAACCTGATGGAGAGAAGCATTTGATTTTCAGATCTGAAGAGGGCACTTTAATGCTGAATGTATAAAACTACCTTTTTCTGGGGCGCCTGGGTGGCTCGGTCATTAAGTGTCAGCATTGTGTTCAGGATCGAGGCCCACACGGGATACCCTGCTCAGCAGGAAGCCTGCTTCTCCTTCTCCCACTACCCCTACTTGTGTGCTGTGTCTGTCAAATAAATAAATAAAATCTTAAAAAAACAAACACAAAAAACTACCTTTTTCTTTTTCAGTTAGCCAGTTCTCAAAATGTTTTAGAGTGAGTACACTTCCATTTCTTGTGATTTTTATATTTACGGCAATTTCCCTGTGAAAGATTTATTTATTCTGTTCTTCATTTCATTAGCTCACTTGTCAGCCCGTTATGTGTGTATCCGTGTCTGAGGATAGAAAATCTTGGAAGCTGTTTACGTTTAGATGAATATTTATTCAATAGATTAATCAATTAGTCTACCAACTCTCTAAACAGCATTTATTGAACTTTTAGTGCTGTATGAGGTGCAGAAGGTGTGTGTCTGTGGGCATGAGGAGTGTGCTGCAGCCAGGATCAGGAAACAAATTTTTTTTCTGTTCTCAACGAACTTACATGTAGCTGATTAAAGACCTGTTTGGTAAACCACAAAACCTTACATAACCAATTGCTAAGCAGGAGTTTGAAGTATCCACAAAGTAGACTGAACATAAAGTGGGTGTTTGTAGAAGAGATAAACAGATCTTGAAGGTAGATGAAAGAGCCCAGAAAGGCTTCAAGGAGGATATGGTTGGGCCTAATTGGTAAGTAGCTTTGTGCCCGGTAAGAGAAGAGGGGACAGGGCTTTCCGTAGCAAAACAATGTGAGAAAGAAAGTATAGTTTAGGATGGAGAACCAGGTTCATTGTGCAGGGTGAGGCTGTTTGTGTTTTGCATGCCCCTATAGGGGTCCAATCACATCAAGCCTAGGGGAGTGGTGCTCTGGGAAGCACCCCAGTGCTTTCAAATGAGTTCTAGAGGGACTGGTTATGTCCCTCTAGAAGGATATAATCTCTCTTATATTATAATCACCATTCTATTGAGAGGAATTTATGAAGAGCACAGTGGGTATAAATTGTGTAATCAGACAGACTGTATTTGAATAAAAAAATAGATGTGCAACCTAAGATAAGTTGCTTAACCTTTCTATGCCTTATTTCCTCCTCATCTGTAAAATGGCAGGATGATAATAGTACCTAGTGCATAGAGTTTTAGTGGTTAAATGGGACAAAATGTCATCTGCTTAAAATAGTACTAGAGCCAAGTGAGCCCTGAGTATTAGCTGTTGTCATCAAAGAGCCAAGGTGTCACTGGAGCAGAAAGCAAATATCCTACTTTCTCAAGTACAGAAGTATTTCATTAGGCTTTCTGTTATGAAATTTCTGGCTCTCACCTAGACAAATTTGTCTTTTGCTGGTCAAGGATGAAGAAGCAGATCATAGAGTTTAAGTTGATGCTGGTTTCACGGGCTGATTGATGGATGTAAATCAGATAATATGGCCTCCCTTGTTTCAGTGAAAAACAAAGATGACCCTCATTTCAGTAAGAGAGACACTCACCTGGGAATTTCATTATCCTGCTTGGGCCGTCAGTATCTCCACACTTACCAGATTTTTTTTTTTTTTTTTTTTAAGATTTTAGTTATTTATTTGACACAGAGAGAGCACAAGGAGGCAGAGAGGGGGAAGCAAGCTCCCTGCTGAGCAGAGAGCCCAATGTCGGGCTCGATCCCAGGACCCTGAGATCATGACCTGAGCTGAAGGCAGAGGCTTTAACCCACTGAGCCACCCAGTGCCCCATTTCCAGACGTTTTGAATCTCAGACAGGAATAGACTCCATGAGGGCTGGGAGCATGTGGACCTTGGTTACTGTTGTATCCCTTCTGCCTGGCATTCCCCCCCCCCTTTTTTTTTTTTTTAATGAATGGGTCAATGATTGAATGAAAGCATGATTTTGAAAATGAATCCTCTCCCCTCCTACACATTTTTTGACAGTCCTGTTCCTAGCACAGGTGAAGTAAGCATCATTACAGAATATCTTTGAGGAACAGGTAATTATATCTCTCCCCTGGTGGTTTTCATTGCCATAAAGCAAAAATCACTTATATATATATTTTTTAAAGATTTTATTTATTTATTTGACACAGAGAGAGATCACAAGTAGGCAGAGAGGTAGGCAGAGAGAGAGAGAGAGAGAGAGAGAGAGAGAGGAGGAAGCAGGCTCCCCGCTGAGCAGAGAGCCTGATGCGGCACTTGATCCCAGGACCCTGAGATAATGACCTGAGCCGAAGGCAGAGGCCTTAATCCACTGAGCCACCCAGGCGCCCCCAAAATCACTTATATTTCAGATCACCATATTGTTTACAAATGTCCTCTTCATGTAATTTCCTCCGGCATTCATGTGAATTCATTACTGTTTCTTCCATATAATTGATTGATTAACTGAGTCTCAGTAGAGTTAAATGATTGACTCAGTCTCCCATATGAATTATTGTGGACTTTGGACTTCATCTGAGGTCCCTTGACTACAAGTGCAGGGGATTTTCTTTAGACTTGTGTGAATCCTGAATTGCATGCCTCACAATTATTTTCCTACCCCAGAGAAGGATGTGGCCTCTGTAAATTTCTTATTTGTGTACATATTTTGTGAGATTACATTGAGATTACCATGAAACATGTCAAAACTCATAGGGGATGTGATACTGGGCAGAACCCTGAAGTAGAAGAAATAGAGGGCAGAATTAGAATTCCATTTGGATAGGTCATAGAAATTAATATGCATATAAATTAATATGGATCTGGAAGTCCTGGATGGGATGCTTGGTAGAGGTTTCAAATAAAGGCATTGGGAATGCAGAAAACAGTCAAGAGGCAGAAGACTGGAAAATAGAGGACCTAGCATAGGCATTAAAAAGCCTAATAATTTTATGTAGAGTTAGTCTTGCTGTTGGGTCAGGTGGAAACCTAAAGCCTGAGTAGCCTAGAACTATCTGACTATAAACACTATAAACACTATAGGAAGGGAGAGTTTGGAAAGATCTTACTTTTCAGTTCTTCATCTTCTCTCTTGGGTTGGGAGAAAAGTCTTCATTAAATATGTTAACAACATTCATTATCTTCTGTGGCAGTGTTTACCTTATGGTCCAAAGCATGTCTACAAATAGCTTTTGCCAAACAAATTTTACTTCTCTTGACTATTTCTATTCTAAATTTCCAACATCATGAAATTGCAAAATAGATTATTTAAAAAGAACTTTAAAAATGCCTATTTAAGGGACGTCTGTGTGGCTCAGTCGGTTAGGCATCTTCCTTTGGCTCAGGTCATGATCCTGGGGTTCTGAGATGGAGCCCTCATGGGGTTCCCTGCTCAGTGGGGAGTCTGCTTCTTCCTCTTCCCCTGCCCTCCCACTCATGTTCTTTCTCTCTCAAATAAATAAATAAAATCTTAAAAAAAAATGCCTATTTAATGAGACTGTTCAAATACACAATGTCATATCCTTATGTGCTTAGTAAAAACAAACATAACTGAACTCAATCAACATTTGTGGGCACTTCTATTATATATCTTATTGGTCTGATTTTAAATTTATTTATGGCTCACTGATTCTATTATGGAGCAAATTTTTCTTTATACTATCTTATGCAGTGCTTTGCTCATAGTAGATGTTTAGTAGATGTTTGTTACATGGATTGAAGGTTAAATCCTGATTTGATTGAATTGATAACGGAACAGAGAAACGAGCTCCTCTGAGATAGTGGATATTTGGCAATTAATTTACTATTTAGTATGCCATTTCTTTATTTGTGAACGAGTTTTATATATATAACAGAGGTTAACTTAATTGAATTTTAGAGCAGATTTCAAGATAACTAGTATAAAAAGTCATTGTAAAACAAATCATAGCATGAATGCAAAAGCAGAATTGAAAGCTGGTTTGTGAAGCAATGATTATCTTTGCCTTTTCCACATTGCTATGGCTTTCTGTGTGTGGGGTGTGTGTGTGTGTGTGTGTGTGTGTGTGTTTCAGTTAGTCACAAGAGACTTGTAAATATGTCTTGAGGAAGGGATTGGGGGTGCTTAGTTGTCAGGAAAATCACCTTCATGTTTCTCTCCTTTTTATAATCATTCTTATTCCTCTTTCTATTGTGCAAGGTTTTCTTTCATCTAGGAAAGTATAAGTAATACCAGAATTTTGAGATCGCTTACTTTAGAATATCATGTAATAGCCATTTCCTCTAAGTAGACATCAAAGCCTGGAAAGTGCATTATGTGTCAAGAAAAATGAAATTAGATCCTTACCTCACACTATAAGAAAAATCAACTCCAGTTGAATTAAGATTTTAATGTCATAAACAAATATTTAAACACTTGGTAGAAAAGGTAGATGAATGTGTTTTAGACCTAGAGATAGGAAAGTATTCCTTAAATGAGGCATAAAACATGTTCACTATAAAAGACACAAGTTTTACTACATTAAAATTAGAAACTTGAGTTCAAGAGACTGTATGAGTAAATTGAAAATCCTGCAACAAACTATGGGGAGATATTCACAATATACACAACTGACAAAGAATTGGTATCAAGAACACAAAAATATCTACAAATCAGTGAGAAAAATGTGCAAAAGATCTTAATAGATATCTCACAGAAGAGAAACTTATGGTCAGCAAGTATATGAAGAGATGTTCATTATATCACTTCATATCCTGTAGTGATCATGGAAATGCAAATAGAGACAATTATACAATATCATTAATATTCTTTTTTAAGAGAGTGAGTGGTGACAGGGATGAACAGAGAATTGTAAGCAGACTCCACGCCCAGCACAGAGCCCGTGTGGGGCTCGATCTCACAATCTTGATATCATAACTTGAGCTGAAATCAAGAGTCAGATGCTTAACCAACTGAGCCACCCAGGCACCCCGATTTATACTCTTCTTTTGGCAAAAAAAATTAAAATTCTAATATAATAATATCAATTATTGGAGAAAATATAGATCCATTAGATGTTCATTGCTAGAGAGTGAATTGGTGCAATTATTTTAGATAATATTGACATTGTAGAAAAAACTGCAGTTTCACATATCCTTTGTTCCAGAAATTCCACCACTAGGTATCAAGTAACTCATTTTTTAAAAGAAATAAATAATTTTTTTTTAAAATATTTTTTTTAATTTTTATTTATTTGTTAGAGAGAGAGCAAGCACAGGCAGACAGAGAGGCAGGCAGAGGCAGAGGCAGAGGGAGAAGCAGGCTCCCTGCTGAGCAAGGAGCCTGATGTGGGACTCGATCCCAGGATGCTGGGATCATGACCTGAGCCGAAGGCAGCTGCTTAACCAGCTGAGCCACCCAGGCGTCCCAAGAAATAAATAATTTTTATTTATTTAACAGAGAAATAAATACATTTCATTTATTTATTTAACAGAGAGAGAGACACACACACAGTGAGAGAAAGAACATAAGCAGGGGGAGTGGGAGAGGGAGAAGGAGGCTTCCTGCCAAGCAGGGAGCCAGACACGGGTCTCGATTCCAGGACCCTAGGATCATGACCTGAGCCAAAGGCAGACGCTTAACGATTGAGCCACCCAGGTGCCCCAAGTAACTCATTTATATGTACAACAGAAAACAGGTACAAGAATGTCCATGTCAGTTACTTAAGGGATAACCTGGAAATAACCCAGATGCATATCAGTGAGAAGATAGGTAAACTGTGATATATTCATAATAAAATAGGACACAGTGTGAATAAAGTACAGCATTTATAAATATGAATGGATCTTAGCAATAGTAAAAACACGTTCTAAAAAACCATCTACAACACTGTTTTTATAAAGTTGAAAACAACTAAATTATCTCTTAAATACAGGGAGATGTAGTAATTCTGTATAACAAGGTTATCAAGGGAATTATGAAGATGAAATACAGTATGGTTGTTGTCTCAGATCTGGAATCAAAAGGGTTGTCATATGAGGTGACCACATAGAACATGGGCTGTGATCAGAGTGTTCTTATTTCTTTTGGGTGAGGAGATTCATGGTTCCTACATACCTTATGAAAAATGGTGAAATAAATCAATAAATTAAAGTGGGTTACAATTACCAATAGTGAGAGTATGTTCTGAGCCAGGTTAGGGTTATGAGTTATCAGGTAATCTAACTTTGTACACCTGAGTAAAGAGAAAAAAGTGAAGTAGTTCCCCAAATATATGAATATTAAGTAAGTTTAGTATTTAACCATATTTTAGTAGTTCACTATATTAACATCATCAAGATTAGATACTTGAAGTGATAAGCATTTAAATGATCAGCCCAAACATATCTGTTAGAAAGATGCAGTGTCTTGGGTTGAATTTTCTGGGTCAGTATGTGGAATTTGAGATCTAAATGTCTTTTTTCCTAAAACACCTTTCCTAAAACTCACGGTTGATTATATTTAGAAAACAAAATTGGAAGCATCTGAGAACAGCAAAATTAAATTTATTGTGAGTTACTGTAGATATAATACAATACAAATATTGCATGGCATAGACCAGATCTAAAACACAAGAACTAATCAATAAAAGGGATAGGAATTTCAGCTTACAAAAATAACTGGCAGTTTTTAGAATTTGGCAATACTGTTTTGTAATGAAACATGGATATTTATTCACATCTATATTAGTTGCTAGAGTTACCATAGCAAAATACCACACACTGGTTGGCATAAACAATAGAAATCAAATTTTCCATAGTTCCGGAGACCAGAAGTCCAAGAGGACAATGTTGGCGGGTTTAGTTTTGAGGACACTCTCCTTGGCTTAATGGCCACCTTCTTGCTGTGTCCTCACATGGCCTTTCCTCTGGTTATACACATCCTTGGAATCTTTTTTTCTTAAAATGACACCAGTCATATTAGAATAGTTCCCCCCCCCTACCACATTTTAACTTGATCACCACTTCAAATAAGTTATCTCCAAATGTGGTTACCTTCTAAGGTATTAGAGGTTGGGATTTGAGCATAGGAATTTTGGGAGAGCACAACCCAGCCTATAACAACATCCTTTTTTGTGACTGTGATTCTTGCAGTGATTGCCTACTCTTTTTCAGGCCCTATTCTAGGTGTTGGGGTAGAGCAGGAAAGCTTACAACCTGTGTCTCACAGTGGACATGACAAGGCAGCAAGGACCAAAAATTAGAGGAAAAGTTTTATGATATTAAATTTGCTAATGCCATTATCCCTAAATTCCTGTCCTTTTTTACTAAGGGCTGTAGGCTCCTCTCTTAATTGTTTGGAAGAATTAACTACTTAAATAAAGAAATCCCTGTGGCAGCTGACTCTACAGTCTAGAGCATGCTGTTTGGATTTGAGCACAGGAGAGCTGCTTAGTTGTAAAAGAATGCCCATAATTAGAAGCATCAGTCACCTTGACAATTGGCTGTGGACTCCTGTTTGGAAGATTGTGTTTTCTCTGCCAACAAGGTCTTACTTCATGCCTGAGGTGTATCTCCTCTAATTGTGATCACGCGGGCCTCTTGCACCCTAGTTAGTGTTAGATGTTCTAGAAGATGTCTACCTATCTCTTTTGAGATGCTCCTCAGTCCCTCAAAGGGAAATAGGGGCAAGTCACACAGCACATACTGGAAGTCCCAAGAATATCCTCCAGTTTTTTAAAGGTGAACTTGAGTATTATTGTGTCATGGTCCAAAAACCAAATATTCTAAAAACTGTACTTGTTTGACAACACAGGTGGCCTTCCTACAGGAAATAGATGATGTTGCAGAAATGGAGACTAATGGCTTAGACAATATGGAAATTCTCACACCTATGTGTGCTAGCATTCTATGGCAGGCAGTGTGGCTCCCCAGCAAAGGGGTCCTCAGAGCTGTTTCCTCCCCTCACCCCCACCCTGCAGCAAACCAAGAAGGCAATTTTCAGCATGTTAGAAAGCTGGGTATAGATCCTATCTTTGGCCAACACAGTAAGGTTCACTTTTGGCTGCAAGTGCTTGTTTGAAATGGTATAAGCAGTTCAGCAAAAGATTTAATTATTTCCCTTTGCCAAGAATAGGCAGAATTGGGGGACACCTGGGTGGCTTAGTTTGTGAAGTGTCTGCCTTCGTCTTGGGTCATGATCCCAGGGTCCTGGGTTCGAGTCCTGCAGTGGGCGCCTTGCTCTGCGGGGACCCTGCTTCTCCCTCTGCCTGCCACTCCACCTGCTTGTACTCTCTCTCTGACAAATAAATAAAGTCTTAAAAAAAAAATAGGCAGTGTTGGAACAGCATCTGTGAGGTCATGAAGCGTCCCTGCTCTTCCCCACCACTCAGCTCTGCCTTCTCCATCACATCAAAGCTTATTCCTTGAATTTGTCATATTATGTGTAGAAAAAAAAAATGGCTTCAGACATCTTATCCTCACATCAGTGCCCCAAAACAGGGAGGGTTGAGGGAGGGCAGGGGAGCTTTTCCTTTTCTGTCTTGTCTTTTCTAAGTCAGGGGAACAAAGGTTTCCTAGAAGCCCCTCAGAAAACTTCTTGCATCTTTTTAAAAAATTCAATTTCTTTAAGCTGAAAACAAAACCCAAAAATAGTTTACCCATTTCTCCAATCCTCCACCCCCTACATCTGGCAATCACCAATCTGTTCTCTGTATCCCTGAGCTTGGTTTCTTTGTTTTTTTTTTCTAGTTCTACATTTAAGAGAGATCTTATGTCATTTGTCTTCCTCCGACTGATTTCACTTAGCTTAAAACCCTCAAGTTCCATCCATGTTGTTACAAACAGCAAGATTTCATTCTTTTTTACAGCCTAATATTATTTCATCATATATATATATATAGATAGATAGATAGATAGATGTATATCTATATATATATCACAATTTCTTTATCCATTCATCTATTGAGGGACACTTAGATTGTTTCCATATCTTGGCCATTGTAAATAATGCTGCAGTGATCATGAGGGTGCATAGATTTCTTAAACTTTTTAAAAAGATTTTATTTATTTATTCAGTAGAGAGAACGAGCGAGAGAGCACATAAGAAGAGGGAGCAGCAGGCAGAGGGAGAACTAGGTTCCTCGCTAAGCAGGGAGCCCAATGCAGGGCTCCATCCAAGGACCCTGGGATCATTACCTGAGCCAAAGGTGGACACTTCACTGACTGAGCCACCCAGGCGCCTCTGAATGTGTGTCTTCAAGTTAGTGTTTTCATTTTTCTTTGGATAAATATGCAGAAGTGGGATTGCTAGATCACATGATAGTTATATTTTTAATTAAAAATTTTTATGGAAGTATGGTTGACATACAGTGGTTTTTGAGTTTATGGTATACAACATAGTGATTTGACAGTCCTGTACATTACACAATGCTCACCGTAAGTCTAGTTACCATCTGTCACTGTACAGTGTTAAAATGTTATCGACTATATTCCCTATGCTGTACTTTTCAATTCCATGACGTATTTATAACTGGAAGTTTGAAACTTCTAATCTCTTTCACTTATGTCATCTCTTCTGTACTCCCTTCCTGTCTGGCAACCACCAGTTTGTCCTCTGTGTTATGAGTCTATTTCTGGGTTTATTTCTTTAGATTCCACATTTAAATGAAATCATATGGTATTTGTCTTTCTCTGATTTACATAACAATACCCTTTAGGTCTATTCATGTTGTCACAAATGGCAAAATCCCATTCCTTTTTAGGTCTGAGCAATAGTTCATCATGTATTTATATACCACATCTTCTTTATCCTTTCATTTGTCAGCAGACACTTTGTTTACTTCCATATAAATTGGCTATTAAAGTAATATAATTAACATAGGAGTGCATATATCTTTTTGAATTAATATTTTCATTTTTGGGGGTTTAAATATTTAGTAGTGGAATTACTGGATCATATAGATGGTATTTTTATTTTTATTTTTTGGAGGAACCTCCATACTGTTTTCCACAATGGCTTCACCAGTGTTCACTTCCACCATCAGTACACAAACGTTCCTTTTTCTCCATATCTTCACCAATAATTATTTCTTGTCTTTTTTGATACTAGCTGTTCTGGCTGGTGTGCAGTGATACCTCACTGTGGTTTTTGATTTGGATTTCTCTGATGATTGATGATGTTGAGCGTCTTTTCATGTGTCTGTATGTCTGTTTAGGTCCTCTGCCCACTTGTTGTTTTTGGTGTTATTTTTCATGTATTTTTGATAGTGGTCCCTCATCAGATACACAATTTGCAAATATTTTCTCCCATTTAGTAGGATGCCTTTCCACTTTGTTGATGGTTTCCTTTGTTGTGCAGAAGCTTTAGTTTGATGTAGTCCCATTTGTTTACTTTTGCTTTTGTTGTCAGATACAAAAAACCATTGCCAAACTTACTTCAAGAAGTTTACCACCAATAATTTCTTCAGGGAGTTTTATGGTTTTCAGGTTTTACATTCAAGTCTTTAACTCATTTTGATTTAATTTTTGTGTATGGTGTAAGTTGGGGGCCCAGTTTCAATCTTTTGCTTGTGGCTTTCCAAGTTTCCCAGCACCATTTATTGATGAGACTGTCTTTTCCCCATTTTATATTCTTAGCTCCTTTGTCATAAATTAATTGTCATATATGAGTGGGTTTATTTCTGGGCTATCTATTCTGTTCCATTGATCTATGTGTCTATATGTTATGTCAATACAGTACTAAGTAATGCTTTAATTACATAGCTTTGTAATATTGTTTGAAATCAAGGTTGGGATGCTTTTAACTTTGTTCTTTATCAAGAAAGAAGTGATCTTTTGTGGTTCCATACAAATTTTAGGATAGTTTGTTCTATTTCTTTGAGAACTATGATTTGGAATACCCTCTAAATTTTGTGAAAGCCTAATCAGTTATTTTCAATACAGTCTAAAGAACGAATATCTACTTTTATTTAAAAATGTGGTTGGATGTTATTTCCAAGATTACCTAATACAGCCTTCCCTTCTCCATTCTATTTTTGTTATTCTCTTGACTTTATTTGGGAAGCTAGACGACAAAGGGATGCAGAGAACAGAATCAAATGATTTCACTGAAGTTGAGGCATCTAGAAGAGAGGGGGCTATTGGGGATGAGCATGAAGGAATACTTGGCAGTAACCTCCTTGGGCCAATGACCAAGGGCAAGGACCATGGCTATCTGAATAGATTCCATTGCAGATGAATGGCATTCGAGGATCAGATTCACCTGCTATTCGCTAGGTTGTGGTATAATTAAGGAGTCTCTGCAGCAGAGAAATTGGACATAACCTTGGGGAACCAGGACTTTGGGGAGGGCAGGTGAGGGTAGATGAGAGGCTAGCTACATCTTTATATTTACTGAGACATTTCTGTCACACTGTTAATGAAACCTCAATATAAAAAAAAGCAGTATTACTTGCCCATCAGAGTTTATGGTCTAGGGTTTAGAACTGACACTGTGTAGTCCCTATGTTTTAGCTTCATTACAAGGGTCTCTGCTAACAAGGACTGAGGAAGATTGAGCTGCAGCATGGCTTGATCCAAGGCTAGAGACTCATGCACTGTAAAAATCTTACACAGCTCTCGTAAATGCTATCATAAATGGAAAAAGAAATCAGTACAATGTGAGATACTGGTCTTCTGCGGCAGCATAAAGATGATCTGGTATTTAAACTTGGAAAATGGGGGCCTGGAGAGGGAGGCATATACACTCTTGGTACAATGGGAAGTTAACTCCTGTTTCTTTGTAGTTTGAGGACATTCCGATCAAGGTGAATTCGTTAGCTTCTCTTCAAGGTTTGAGATTAAAATCAAAATGGAACATAGCCAGATTATAGGGGAGGCATTACTCAAAGGAGGTCAATATTTTAAGAAAATATTGAAAAAGGAAGGTGGTGTTAATTTTTAAAAAATTGGCCTTCGCCTAAATGACCAAAATGGCCCTGCGTTTTAGATAATCCATGATGATCAGCCCGTGTTCACTAAAGTGAGGCCCTTGAATTAGAATATATCCCAAATAAGAACTATGACAAAAATAATTAATAAGAGTAAAGTTCTTGGAGGAATCTTTGGGGGCTATTAGAGTTATGAATCATACTAAGAAAAACAACCCATATTAGTGAAACAGTGACAATTGATATAAATATACCTGGTAATATTAAGTAGTGGTTAAAATCTTGGGCTTTGGATTTGGGTTGATTCTGATTCAAAAGCTGGCTCTACCATTTAGTGTCTGTGTTAGCCTGGCAAAGGTACTTTGCCTTTCTGTAAAATGAGAATATAAGCACAGTTCCATAGTATCATTACAGATAGTAAATCTGAGCACACATTCCATGTGCCCAGTAATGGCAATAATTTATATTAAACGTTTAGTGGGGCACCTGGGTGGCTCAGTGGGTTAAGCCTCTGCCTTCGGCTCAGGTCATGATCTCAGGGTCCTGGGATCGAGTCCTGCATCAGACTCTCTGCTTGGCAGGGGGCCTGCTTCCTCCTCTCTCTCTCTGCCTGCCTCTCTGCCTACTTGTGATTTCTCTCTGTCAAATTAATAAATAAAAATCTTTAAAAAAAGTTTAATAATTGGAGGTTTAGCATGATAAAAACATGTTGTTTTTGGTTGGTTTAACAAAATATCTTTATTGAGATATTATGATTTTTGCATTATCTAAACAATCCCCTTACTCATTAGATATGATTGATACTTGACAAAAACTTCCATATGACTCTTCACAAAGTATGGTTAAAAAAAAAAAAGGGCCACAAAAAGATTGTGAATGAAAAAATGAATTCTTTAAACAATACTCTTTATGGCTTAAGCAAAATTTAAAAAAACAATGTAATGGCCTCTGGTAGGTGCTAATGATGATATTAATGTAGTAAACACTACAGTGGTTTATTTATATTCTATTTAGTAGCCTTCTTGTTTCAGTCATCCGGGAGATTTTTTTTTTTTTAATATTTTATTTATTTGTTTGACAGACAGAGATCACAAGTAGGCAGAGAGGCAGGCAGAGAGAGAGGAAGGGAAGCAGGCTCCCTGCTGAGCAGAGAGCCCGATGTGGGGCTAGATCCCAGGACTCTGGGATCATGACCTGAGCCGAAGGCAGAGGCTTTAACCCACTGAACCACCCAGGCACCCCCATCCGGGAGATTTTTAACAAAATGAAATAGTGAGCTTTTATATGCTAAAGGAGGAAAGAAGTAGTTGTTATGAATTTGCACTGAGGAAAATATAAATACAGAAGAGTTAAGATGTCCAGTAATATGAGCCTAATGAACTAATTCTTCTTCCAGGCCTCCTGTTTCCATTTCCTCTCTGAATGCAAGCCTTGCTTGAGAAAATAATTGTAGTTTATTAAGTCAGAATCCTGAAAGCATTGGGATCCCTAGACTAAAATTAAGAGAACACGGCTTTAAAAATTCTTCAGAATTCACTGCATTACTTTCATCTTGAAGACAGAATGTGGTTTATTTGGAAAAATCAAGGGCAAACTAAACTTAGGACTCAGAGAGCATTTATGTGATGTTCCCTTTTGCCCCTCTGAGGAAATGGTGTCTTTTTTTTCCCCCCTGCTAGCTTTCTGAGCTCTGATGGCCTCCTATTCTCAACACTTTTTTTTTTAAAGATTTTATTTATTTGTTCGACACAGAGAGAGAGAGAGAGAGAGATCACAAGTAGGAAGAGCAGCAGGCAGAGAGGAAGAGCAGCAGGCAGAGAGAGAGAGAGGGAAGCAGACTCCCCGCTGAGCAGAGAGCCAGATGAAGGGCTCCATCCCAGGACCCTGAGATCATGACCCGAGCTGAAGGCAGAGGCTTAACCCACTGAGTCACCTAGGTGCCCCTCAACACTTTTTAAAAGAATATACTAGAGACATTTTTATGCTGTGGCCCAAACTTCAGAATGACTTAAATTTGTGCTTTGCTTTTAACTTTTTACTAATGACTTTTATTAGCAGCGATGGATAGAGGGTGAATCTTAACAGTAAGAATATGAAAATCAAGAGAGACTTCAGAAAGCAAAATCTTCCTTGTTAGGGATTTCCACTTGGTGTTTGTCAGTGAAGGAGACAGCATAGAGTGTGGGCCTGTGTTGGTAAAGGAGGGGTCTCCTTTCTTGAGAGATTTTTTTTTTCTTGGAGTCAAAATATAGAGGTGATCTTTTGGAACTGTAACCCTCCTCAGCGGTAAAATGAAGCTCTTTTTCAAGTATCTCCATTGTTGCTGCTCTTCCTGACAGTGAAGCTATTTTAACTTTTAATTTGCTGAAAGGCGAATAAGGCAGCTGTCTTCACAGTAGGAAGTTAGGGGTGAGTGCTGGAGAAACAGTTCTCTTTTCATGTAAATTAAAGGAGAACAGACTACAGAAAAGTTAGCTGATGCTCTACAGACGTTCCCCATGCAGGCCAGAATGCCATCTTTAGGGATTCTCTTAGGCTTCCCTTTAATTTGCTGAACCCATCAGATCTGAGGACAGATTTTAGGTTGACAGTATTGAGCAGTCCTTCCCTTTTGCCTCTTTTTCCACCTTCCCAACCACCAAAAACCAGAAGAGTTTTTGGGTGATGTCTGAATTGAGGATTCTGCTTAGTGTTTTCGTTAAACCTTTATTCTTTTCTTGATGATATTCTTTTTGTCGAAGCATTTCTCTAGAGGGATTGAAGCCCATGTAACAAGAACGAAGATGGCACCAATTTTTTTTTTTTAAAGATTTTATTTATTTATTTGACACAGAGAGATCACAAGTAGGCAGAGAGGCAGGCAGAGAGAGAGGAAGGGAAGCAGGCTCCCTGCTGAGCAGAGAACCCGATGTGGGGCTTGATCCCAGGACCCTGGGATCATGACCTGAGCCGAAGCAGAGGCTTAACCCTCTGAGCCACCCAGACGCCCCGGCACCTATTTTTTTATTAAAGAGGAGCTGTGTTAGCAACTTGGTCAACAGTACATGTGATCTGCTAATGGCTGCAGCCCCTGATGATCCCTTTTGATGTTGCCCTCTAAAGATCTCATCAGAAAGCATTACTCTCCGCATTATCCCCTTCTAACTTCTGGTGGTTTTGTTTTATTTGGCTATTGATTGGTATTACACATCCCTCTTAATGCTAACATTAGATGATGCTGTATAAGAGCACTTAGTGGAAATTACTGCAGAAAGGTAGAAAGTTCATTAAATAGTTTGAACTATGTGTCTGGGCTACATCATCAGCTGAATACATGTTCTAACTATAGGACTGATTGGGAGGTTTGCTCAGTTGATTCATTTACCTTATCTCTGCTCTATAGTTTTGTCATTTGTAGGGTGACATGCATTATTTAGATGAATGCAAAACTACCCTTTGTACTCAATATAATACATATTTAATGGCTAATGATTGTATAGATAATCTCAAGCAGAGGAACAAAAACGTTTCCCTTTGGTTATCGTTATTAATTTACTTCTGAGCTAATTAAAAATGTCATCATCATCATTGTCAGAAATGGACAAGAAAACAAAGTGTTTTTAAGAATTTGTTTTTCCCTTGGTGAAATATATTATCAATAATCATTGCAGTCTATAATGCTTGTGGTTTGGCATGATGTATTAATTTGTGCTGATTTAATGGCTTAGAAAGCATTTTCATTTTACCCATTTTGTTTTTGATTTTCTCTTCTGGGGACACACATCTTCTGTAAATGAGTTTGCATTGTGATTATCCTACCTAACCTATATGGTGTAAGGACGAATACAAATTAAGAGTCTTCATTTTCTCTGTTGAAAATAAGAGAAGGGACTTCTTTTTCCCTTTTTCCTAGACCATTTCCTTTAGCAAACTGCTAAGTACTTTCTCCTCTCTTTGAAATGTATATAAATCCTTCTGAAAATGAGATGGGCCTTTCCTCACCTTCAGGACCCAAGAATATCTTCCTCAAGGACCTGCGAGTCATCTCTCTCTCTTTTTTTTTTTTTTAATATTTTATTTATTTATTTGATAGAGATATTACAAGTAGGCAGAGAAGCAGGCAGAGAGAGAGGGGGAAGCAGGCTCCCTGCTGAGCAGAGAACCTGATGCGGGGCTCCATCCCAGGACCCTGAGATCATGACCTGAGCTGCAGGAGAGGCTTAACCCACTGAGCTACCCACGGGCCCCATGCAAGTCATCTCTTTGCAATGTAAACATTAAGGAGATAGTGCTCCTCAGTCCTGGTGTCTGTGGAGGGTAGGAGCCCAACTTTGGTGGGAATTTTGCATCAAGTTGGAAAACTACCTCCTGTTATAAAGATTGGAGGAGTTTGTTTGTCTTCTGGATAAAGCCAATTACCTAACACACATGGTCACCCCAAATACCATGTAAATTTAAGATGAACTATGTGTGACAGATGGTACTGTCGAGTTCTCTTACCTGAGGACTAGTTGTGGCTTATCTTGAAATTACATCTGTAATGAATCATATCTGCTTGTCTGTATACAAGGGTAAGATTTTCTTCTATCTTTGCCATGTCTTTGTGGACTACCTGTGATGTGCATTTCATCCTGGTTTAGTATTCAGAAATAGAAGTGTTTTTTGTTTTTTTTTTCTCTTTTCTCTTTACTACCTTTGGTAAGAGGATTTCTGAGTTGGGAAAAGATTTTGTTTTACATTGTATTTCCCCAACAATGGTCCCAGTCTTATTGTAAGTAACACTTTGACCAACTTAGGCCTTTAGTTGTGCTGGGTCTTTCCTTCTTTAATCAGATGTTCCAATTCAGAGAGAACCCTCTTGGCTAAAATCACTGAGGATTAATCAGCATTATGTAAAAAGAAAACAAGACTGTTTCATTTGCATTTTTTGCAGAAGAACAGCATTCCAAATTCAACCGAGAGAGCTATTGTGAAGATAGAATTAGCTAAGTGGCACATTTGTCACTTTTTCTTTTAATTATTACTTAATAAATTCTCTCAAAAAATCTATTTATAGGCTAATGTTATTCTATTAAAGTGATCACTATTCATTTTAAATATCACTTGCTTTCAATTATATTGTTTGTAGGATCCTGCAAAATGTTAAACTTGGCATTGCTAACTCAAAGTTGACTGGTGGCACAAGAATGATTTATGCCTGTGGAATTGCAGAGGTCTAAAAATAGGGCTTGATGTTACATTAATATGTAGTGCAGTACACAGGCACAATAGGGTTACAGGAGGATGGAGTTTCATCCCTAACTCTCGGTTTTCTTGCTTTTGTCTCTGAGTCTGAGCAGCACTGGAATAATTAGGCATTGCTCATTTGTCATTTGTATCATTTCCTATCAGTGCATACCATCCTGCCCGGCCAGCTCCCAGGTGCTTACAAGGAAGCATGTGGTCTGTAAATAGCCATTCTGCACATCTCTGGTTGCTGTCTTAATTCAAAGATATCCTTTGTAAATTGGACCGGACAATTACAGACCGTGGCTGCTAGGTTCTGATGGGGTAAGTGTGCAACTTTGACCTTAGGATGAGATCAGAAATGAAAGTGGCCAGCTAGATATACAACAAATGTTACAGATTTTAAGAAGGTTATTGCCGTTAGCAAGGTGAATGCTAGGAGTTTTGGACAAACAGCATTTCTGAAGGAATGGCGGATATTTTGGTCAGTGTCCCCTCTGGTTGGATTCTTCTGATTTCAGCTGTCATGAGTGTGAGATGGGCAGTGTTGCCAGATGTTTTTTCAACTTTTCCAAGTGTGAACTTGGATCAGATGAGTGGAAGTCATGTCACTGACTTCACATGTCTGCTGTCAACAGGGCTAGATGTTGCATGAGCATAGGGGTGTGCTGTAGAAAGAGAAACCAAGGTTAGTACCATCAAGCAATGTAGGAACTGGGTACTTTTTCTCTCCTCGTTGGATGGATTGGGGTGGACTGTTGATAAGACAGACAAGAAAGAGATGGGCCAACCCTGCTCAAAACATCTCCCCCCACCCCCGACTACTTTAATGGAATCCATGAGGTTTACACATGGAAGCTATAGGTCTGCCTAAATATGATGAGCTCCTAGCTTAGTTTTTCTCCAGCAGAATATATTTGATTATCTGTATCTTTAAGTCAATGAGGCAGTAGGGTCCAGGGTACATTACTGTCTTATCATGAAGGAATTGCGTCGATTTCTAGGTAGCTCTGGAGTTCTCTAAAGCCAGGGTACTTTGGAACTGATCTGACACTGTTGTTTAATAGGTAGCTCAGCTCT
The DNA here is from genome assembly GCA_003697995.1 of Taxidea taxus jeffersonii. NCBI lineage: Eukaryota > Metazoa > Chordata > Mammalia > Carnivora > Mustelidae > Taxidea > Taxidea taxus. Next base: position 113,538 of record RCUC01124545.1, on the reverse strand, counting down.
TGGAGTTTCCTGGAAATGATCTCAGGGATCACCACATCAGCAATATTTTACATCCCTGTAATGGCTTCCGTGTGGCTGCGGGGTAACAATGTGGAACACGTTATACTAGTCACCAGCTGCCAATTTAAATACACACTGGGGAGAGTGATCTAATTTTCAGGGAGTATTAACTTGATCTTAATAGACGTTGATGTTTAATTTAATTGTGACCTTTCAGTTATACTTTTTAAAGAAAAATGTCTCATGTTTCCACAACATGAACTCTTGAAAAGTCAAGATACTCTGGCAGATTTTTTAAATGGACCTGGAAAAATAACTTACATACAGCGATAGTTTCTACCTGAATCCTGCGTATTTTGTTCTAATCCAAATAACGACCCGGTAAATCTTCCCTGATTTCCTACTTTAAACTCAGAGAAAATATCATCAAGGGAGGATGAAGCACTGGTATGAGAATAGGAAGAACATTTTTCTCTTACATTCTTAAAGTTAATTATACAGAAAGAGGAAATTTGCTCCCACCAGCTCTCCTTCAGCTTCTTAACTGGGCAAACTCTTAACTTGTCCTTCAACACCCATTAGAAATGTTGCCTTTTGTGTGTGTGAATATTTTTCAACCTTCTGTACTACCCACAAGCAGAGCTGATTATTCTCTTACCACTTATACCTAGAGTAGGCACTCAATAAATATTTAACGAAAAATGGGAAAAATGAGTGGGCTCTTAAACAGACTTCAGAAACAGTCCATCTTCACGTGTTGAAGTAGAACTCTCTCTGGAGGGTGGTGAAAGTGTGTGTACCTTGATGGACTGTTCTTGCAGAAGCTGAATACATGGTCCTTCAACTCACCAGCTATAGCTCTTCCTTCAGACTTACTTGCATTCCATAGTGCTTTGTTTTTCAGGATTAAAAAAGAGGTCTGGGTTTATGGAAGAACTAACTCAATCTAAGGAAATTTGAAAACCGAGTATTGCATGATGAATGTGCATCTCCAGGTAAATACAAAACACTTTCAAGTGTAAGTTCAAATTCATGATAAGCATAATTATGGATCTGAGGTATGTCATGGTTTTTGCACCTTGAGACTTTACTGGGGAAATGGTCTGATAATTTGATGTTCTCCACAATACTGTATTTGTCATGTCCATTAGTCAAGTGGATGTTGACTCTTAGGGATCTCAAGTGAGCAGGGTTATTGTCAAGGAACCTAGTCTGTGGAGTGCTGACTTTTCAAGCTGTGCTTACGTTTGAGGGATCTCTTCGAATCCTCATGACTTTCCCGGATCTTGGTTTATTGTAGAGCACTGTTGAAAAACAGACTCTGATTTGTAACTGTTATTGGATAATCTGGGACTATCCTAGGCCATTTCTGCATTGTGAGGGTTTGGTGCAAGGGTATCTGAGTCTCTGCATGCATGACTATTGTCTTCATCTTTTTGGGCTTCCATAACACAATACCATAGACTGGGTGACTTCAGCACCCCTCTTCCACAGTCTGGTGCCTGAAATCAGGTTTCTGGCATGGTTCTGTTCTTAATAAGGTCCCACCTTCTGGTTTAGTCTTTTGGTTGTAACCTCACATAACAGAGAGAACAAGCTCTTGTGTTTCTTATCAGGGCACTAATCCTGTTTATGAGGGTTCTACCCTCAGGTCCTAATCACTTCCCCAAAGTCCTCACTTCCTAATACCACCACATTGGGGGTTAGGATTTAAATATAGGAATGGGGAGGCATTGATATTTAGTCCATGATAGGTAGGTCTAAAGACATCCCAAATAAATAGTATTCTATAGGAAATTGTAGGATGCAGCTTGTCACAGTGATTAAGACTTTTTCTGAAGTATCTCCACTATTTGCATCACTTTCTAAGCCTTATTTTCCTCAATGCCTGTGATAGGGGAGTTAAAATAGTACCTACCTTTGGGCTGCCACATGCATTGGTCTTCATCCCTAAAGAGTATCACGCATATTGTAATATATGTGACTGGCACCCCAAAGTTGGAAGAATGCAAGTGTGCAGCCACTACTGGGAGACCTGTTTGCTTACAAGAATCAACGGTCCTTGTACAGAGTGCTTGGCATTCAGGGCATGCCCAACAAAGTGATCACCTTTATTGTTATAGGAAGGTTCACATTGACGACAGAGATCACAAGCAGGCAGAGAGGCAGGCAGAGAGAGAGGAGGAAGCAGGCTTTCCGCTGAGCAGAGAGCCCGATGCGGGGCTCGATCCCAGGACACTGAGATCATGACCTGAGCTGAAGGCAGAGGCTTAACCCACTGAGCCACCCAGGCGCCCCCACATCATTCTTTTAAGAAGACTGGAGGGGATAAGAGGTAGAGTATGCGTATAACAAACAATATTTTAAAGTGATGCCAACGGGTGAGTAAAGGATTGAAAAGGATTGAAAACTATTTTCAATCTGCTCCATAAATCATTGCTAGAGTCTGTATTTAGAAGTCAGCCTGTTGGCGAGAAACCCCAGACCAAACTGTATAAGTGGTGTGTCGATGCTTCATGTGTTTGAAGGTGGTTTTATATTTGCAAGTCTTGCTTTCTGAAACGTCAGTTCTTTAGGATATAACTTTCACTAGAAGTAAAGAAATAAACGGAATAGGCCTCTGAAATAGTGATGTCAAAGGCCTTCCTAAAAGACGTGGAATTGACTTTCTGGGTTCTTCCAGAATTTTACTGACTCCTAATAAACCTATAGTTCTTAAACAACCTGCTTATCTTGTTTACTCATCCACAGCAGATTAAAAGATCAAACTTGAAGGGGTGTGTGTGTGCATGTAAAGCTACTATTATGCGGTATTAATGGCATAGGCAGTGACATAAGGGGAATAATTAGAAGGTTGACCTGGAAGGGCAAAAAAGAAAATGAAAATAAAAAAGTCATTAAGAAAATATATTCCATTTTTTATGTTAAAAGGAAAATTCACATCTAAAATTCATTCCCGGGGCGCCTGGGTGGCTCAGTGGGTTAAAGCCTCTGCCTTCGGCTCAGGTCATGATCTCAGGGTCCTGGGATCAAGCCCCGCATAGGGCTGTCTGATTGGCAGGGAGCCTGCTTCCCTCTCTCTCTCTCTCTGCCTGCCTCTCTGCCTACTTGTGATCTCTCTGTCTGTCAAATAAATAAATAAAATCTTGAAAAAAATAAAATTCATTTCCATTTTATGATCATTTATTGACTAAAACATAGTCTAAATGAAGAAATAACTTGAGTAGCTAAGAGGAGACCACACGATAGGGTGAAAATATAGGAGCTGGCCTTAGACTGGCTTCATTCCCGGTTTGCCGCTTACACTTAGGGTGTGGACAGATTACTTAACACCATGAGTTTCAGTTGACTTTCTTATGTATTAAGTATCAGAAGTGATACTTCTACCATGCAGGGGTGTTGTGAGGCTGGGACATCACGTATGTACAGCATAGCCAGCAAGGGCCCGGCACCCTGCTACTTGACATATTATTTGCCTCCTTATCAATTTGGTGAAATTTATTTATCTAACTAAGCTTAGATAAATAAACTTATTATTAATAATAATAAATATAATGAATATATGATGATATAATAATAAATAATATACAATAATATAATAATAAATAATAAATAAACCCATTCACAATGAGGTTTCAGTACATTGCTTTTTCTCTGACTAGAAATTTATAATGAACATCTCAAACGATAACTGGTCATTGAATTTAGTAATTATAAACTTTGAATGATCTAGTTACTGTGAAAAGCCTACAGATAGGAATCTGTAGGAAAGTGCAAAGGTGGCCTGAGAATCTTTATACTATTTGTTTTGTAGTCTTGTGAGGTTTCTGGAATGTTATGACTCTCCAGTATGAAGAAGGAAAGATAAATATTATTTATTGTCAGTGTTACCAAAGTTAAGACTGATAACATTCTTGTGTTAAATGCACTTTTAATATAGTTTGGATAATGTTTCTGGGCTGTGTTACAATTTACTTATTTTTTTCACTTTCTCCTAGGTGGTTCTTGTCATTATTATATATCTTATTGATTTGGAGGATATTCTAGAGACTTACACTATTGATTAGGCAGAGTGTTTCTATATTTTGCGATTTACCAGTCTTTGCTCCTTCTATCATCATTACCAGTAGAATCAAATTGAAAAGACCTGCAGATCCTTTTCTATTACAGAGTGTTTAGTCTTTTATGACATGTACTGGATGCAAGAATTTTATGAGAGCTGCCTAATTCTTTTAAATTTATCTAAAATATGCCATCTGCTTTGTAACCTCAAGTGATCTTATGGTTTATTAGATTTATTAAGCAAACATTTAATGTGTAAATATAATTTAATAAGATTCCCATAGCTTTCTAATTAGGCTTTAATTTCTGCCACTAGAGTTAAATCCACTAAAATGTTCGTAGCTCTCTAAGTCCTAGTAATATCTCTGAATGTTAACTGGTCAAATAGGAATTTATATTTTGGTTCAATTTCAATTTTAATATCTTTAAGTCTTTGTTGGATTCTGATATCAGATCACTACATGAAAGAGATGATTTTTGAAGTTTGGAGGATATTTTATAAGCCAGGACTAATTCTGTGGCAGGTGACAGAGAACCTCAACTCAAATTAGCTTAAAAGAATTGTTTAGCTTGGAAGAATATTGGGCAAATCTCAGAACTGGAGGAAGAGATGCAAGAAGTAGGGCTTTAATGTGTGGAACCAGGGACTCAATGATGGCAGAAACCTATTTCTGCCTATTTTCACCCAAGTATCTATTACATGTTCTGTTTTGTAAGGATTTTTTGGCCATGGCACATGGCCACGGCAGCGCAAGCTTAGCAACGCCACTGGAATAACAACTTCATTCTCTTCATGTCCATTTGTTGGTTCCAGGGAGGATTGTGATTGGCCAGGTCAATGAGAGGGGGGTGATGGGAAGGTTTGCTGGACTGGGGTGGATCAAGGACAAGCTCTCAGTCACTCTTGAACACTACTGCACATTTGATGAATGTTACAAGCTTCTGCAGGTAAATTTCTATGCACGAATGGCTCCGTTGACAACTTTTAGGGTGCTGGTTCACTGGTCTCTCTTTAGAAGTTTGGGCTTCAAATTAAGAACCCCTGTGATAAAATGTTGAGGTGTTGCAATTCATTGTTGAAATCAAATTTGAAATCAAATTTTCATTTCCAAATATGAAATTCTTTCCATTAGAGAGAGAGAGAGAGAGAGTATGTATATCTTCAATAGAATTGAAGGATATATCTCCTTGTGTTATGGGGAATGTAAAAGTTTTATTATCTGGGGATCAAGTTCCCAAGCTTAAAACATCTTTAAGCTTCCATGACAAAGCAGCTTCCCTGAATGGTGAACACAGTTGAGAACTTTTCTCACACTGGTAATTGGAGTTGCCACAGAGAGGAAAAGAGGAATCCCAGGTCTTTAATAATTCAGGCTTCTCCATGAAACTCAGAATGGGCTATAGTGACTGGGAGGGGACAGAAGAACCTCCCCTCCCTGAAAAGAGATAGTCTGCTGCACTACTGCGGTGCCCCTGAAACCAGCCTCCTGTCTTCCACTCTTGCTGCCTTCTTAGTTCTTTCTCACACAGCAGACGGAGTGATCATTTCACATGTAATCAAGCAGATGGGTCGGTACTGTTCACTGACCAGTCCCTGTGCTATAATATTTAACCTGATCTATAAACCAAGCTCTGGTTCCTCCCCCTTTCCTCACCTCAGCCTATGCCAGTTGCCCCTCTGCCTCTGATTGACGTTTCCATTCCACGCATGGGCCAAGCCTGTAGGCCCTGTTTAATGATTACTTCTTCAGAAGGGTCTTCTGGAATCTAGGTATAAATGAACCTTATGGTTTTCCGCTAGTATTGTATCGTCTAAGTGGGTGTTTTTTTTTTTTTTTTTTTTTTTAGATTTTATTTATTTAATTGAGACAGAGCGAGAGGGCTCTCGAAGGGTGGGGAGAGACAGAGGGAGAGGGAAAAGTGGGGATAAAAAAGCTCCCTATTGATCGGGGAGCCTGACTGGGACTGGGTCGCAGGACCCCGGGCTCATGACCTGAGCTGAAGGTAGACACTTGACTTCCTGAGCCACCAGGCTCTCAGTACAAGCTGTGAGATTAAATTTGTTTGTTGACTGTCTCCCTCCCTTTTACATTATAAGCATTGTGCAGTCAGGTATCATGTCTGTTTTGTCCACACTGTGCTTGGGACATAATGCTCAATGAAGGCTTTTTAAAAAAAATTTTTTTTAAAGATTTTATTTATTTATTTGACAAAGAGACAGAGATCACAAGTAGGCAGAGAGGCAGGCAGAGAGAGAGGAAGAAGCAGGCTCCCCGCTGAGCAGAGAGCCCGACATGGGGCTGGATCCCAGGACCCTGAGATCACGACCCCAGCCAAAGGCAGAGGCTTTAACCCACTGAGCCACCCAGGTGCCCTAATAAAGGCTTTTTAAATAATCAGTAAAGGCACAGGAAGAGAATAGTGCTCTTGGGGCGCCTGGGTGGCTCAGTGGGTTAAAGCTTCTGCCTTCAGCTCAGGTCATGATCTCAGGGTCCTGGGATCGAGCCCCGCATCGGGCTCTCTGCTCAGCGGGGGACCTGCTTCCTCCTCTCTCTCTGCCTGCCTCTCCATCTACTTGTGATCTCTCTCTGTCAAATAAATAAATAAAATCTTAAAAAAAAAAAAAAGAATAGTGCTCTTAAGAAATAGCTGGTAGTGGAGTCAGACAGAGGTACGCATGCAAAAAGCACACCCAACCGCATCGCTGCCTGGGGTGTGGGGCCCTGTGATTTCAGGCATGTGCCCCTTGAGGAGGAGCAGAGGCCCACGTGCCTCCCTCCCGGCCCCCAAGCCCTGAGTGCCTCCATGTGAGGCTGGGGAGACCTGGCGAGCAGGACTGCTGGGCGGACTGGGGAGCCGTGTGCACATTGCCTGTGAGTGACAGGCATTCGTCTGTGCCTATGTGTCAACACTAGCTCCACGGGCAGATTTGACTTCATTTGTAATACTGAGTTATCATTATTGAAATATTGGAAATGGCATTGTACACTTGGAAGTTTTTTCACTTAAAACAGTTTAAAGAGGCGCCTGGGTGGCTCAGTCCATTCAACTTCTGCCTTCAACTCAGGTCATGATTCCAGGGTCCTGGGATGAGTCCCAAATTTCTCCCTCTCCCTCTGCCTCCCCACCCTCCCACCCCCCCACTTGTGCGCTCTCTCTCGCTCTTTGTCTTTCTCAAATAAATAAATCTTCAAAATAACTTAAAGATCATTTACCTTCTTCTGGGAATACATAGAAAAAGAAGACAGTTGTAATTGGGATTATAATCCTGGATGCTGAATTTAGCAAACCCTTTTTATTTAAGCTTTTTTTAATTTAAACATATAATGTAACCCCACCACCCTCTCCCAATCCCTCTCCCCCCTCACCCCCCTCAGTTTGTTTTATGACATTAAGAGTCTCTTTTGGTTTGTCTCCCTCCCGATCCCATCTTGTTTCATTTTTTCTTTTCCTACCGCCTTAACCCCCACCCCCATTGCATCTCCACTTCCTCATATCAGGGAGATCATGTGATAGTTGTCTTTCTCCAGTTGACTTATTTCGCTAAGCATAATACGCTCTAGTTCCATCCATGTCGTCGCAAATGGTAAGATTTCATTTCTTTTGATGGCTGCATAGTATTCCATTGTATATATATATACCACATCTTCCTTATCCATTCATCTGTTGATGGACATCTAGGTTCTTTCCATGACTTGGCTATTGTGGACATTGCCGCTATAAACTGACAGAGTGGGAGAAGATATTTGCAAACGACATATCAGATAAAGGGCTAGTATCCAAAATCTATAAAGAGCTTAGCAAACTCAACATCCAAAGAACAAATAATCCAATCAAGAAAAGGGCAGAGGACATGAACAGACATTTCTGCAAAGAAGACATCCAGATGGCCAACAGACACATGAAAAAGTGCTCCACATCACTGGGCATCTGGGAAATACAAATCAAAACCACAATGAGATACCACCTCACACCAGTCAGAATGGCTAAAATGAACAAGTCAGGAAATGACAGATGCTGGCGAGGATGTGGTGAAAGGGGAACCCTCCTACACTGTTGGTGGGAATGCAAGCTGGTGCATGCATGGAGGAAAATAGCATGGAGGTTCCTCAAAAAAATGAAAATAGAGCTACCTTATGACCCAGCAATTGCACTACTGGGTATTTACCCTAAAGATACAAACGTAGTGATCCAAAGGGGCACGTGTACCCGAATGTTTATAGCAAACCCTTTTTTTTTTTTTTTAAAGATTTTATTTATTTGTTTGACAGACAGAGATCACAAGTAGGCAGAGAGGCAGGCAGAGAGAGAGGAGGAAGCAGGCTCCCCGCAGAGCAGAGAGCCCGATATGGGCCTCGATCCCAGGACCCTGGGATCATGACCTGAGCCGAAGGCAGAGGCTTTAACCCACTGAGCCACCCAGGCGCCCTAGCAAACCCTTTTTAAATGAACTATTTTTTTAGCTAATATTTTGCATCCTCTCTGCCCATGAATAGAACTATGTTGTGATGAGCTACACGTCTTTTTACTTTAGCTTAAACAAACAAGCAAACAAAAAAAACAACTTTACTTTTTGATTCAGGTATAGTTAGAGTAGAGCTCCTTCACTTTTCCACTGTATTCTCTATAATACTTAAGTGATTTTAGTGTTTGTATTATTGGTGATGTGTGGATGCTTGACTTTTGAAGGAGCACATCTCAGTATGAGCAACATCTTTGGCATGAAGATAGGCGTTCCTGGACCCAGCTGGGAAGTTGGACTGTGATTAAAGATACTAAAATCTTATCCCCAAATAAGAGAACCAAAAGTCACCCCTTTGTTTTTCTTGATAATAACATCCACATCTTACCATGGGATGCTAGTTTAATGATACTGGGAAATGATAATGTAAAAAGGTATTAAGGAAGATATGGCAATATAGGGAGGCATTTTCCCAATACCAGTCTTTGTAAAGTTTGCCCTTTGAACCAGATCTGTAATGCTCATTTTCATGGAGCTCTGCTTATTTTTTAGATTTCATTTTAAATATCTCATCTTTCAAGAGGCTTTCTGAGATAGGCCAGTTTGCAAAGACTGGCCCATACTTGAGGATTTGCCAAAATCCTCAAAAAAGAATGTTCTTGGAGCCATGTTAGTTTTCTTTTATGTTATATGAATCCAAAAAATAACACAATGATACATGCGAGTTGAACAATATCACGGCAAGGATGGGGAGCAGATTCTTGGAACCTCCTGTGTTTTTTTCAGGGACCCACTGAGAGTTTCATAGAATCAGGTATGAAGGACCCTTCAGGTAAGAGGGATTTTTGCCTTTTAACCTTTTTTAGGCTAGTGCAAGAGTTGAGTATATCGACTTAGGGTGGGGGATCGACCTTATTAAAAGAATTTCATTTGTGCTGTGCCCCTCAGATAGGGAGGCTGGGATCATAATTTCTTGCTGTACCACTTCTACATTTTATTTACTGCTATGACCGCTGACCTTCAAAGATTTCAGTGTGTTGGGCTTGACCATGGTTTTCTAGACCTTTCCTAACCATCTCCTTTATTCACTACCACACTGCCATGTTTATTTTCCTCATACTTCAGATACCACTTATTTAAATTGTTTACTTGTTTCTTGATGGTCTTCTCCTCAAGATGTGAACTCCAGCAGGCTGGCATTTTATCCCCCCTCTCTAGTGCTGTCTCAGCACGTAGCCCAGTACGAAGCCCAGTGCCCAACGCCTCCTTGCATTTCCTCCTCTCAGAGGATCACGCTTCTGATGCTCTTGCGTTTGTAGGTATCATGAGGTAGGAAAGTTTTCTAAAAATGTGCAAGCCAGACACTTTGCGTACATCACTGAGATTCTGAGTAAGGCCTGGCCTTCAAGGGCTGGGGTCCAAGATCTGGGGGTAGGTAGGCAGGAATAATTGTACCATCACAAGCACCCTTAGCATTCGGAAAATGGGGCAATTAAGAAAAAAACCTGTTAATGGCTGAATTTCTACTGTTATTTCTGTCCTCATTTCCTGCAAATTCTAATACCTTTGAAACATACCTTCCTCTAATTTGTGTGATAATTGGGCCAATCTTCTAAGCAGTATGCCCCCATAGTTCAGAGAATAGGATCTGGACTGAATTGCCTATGCTCCTGTCCATTTTGAGCTGTGTGATTTGTGGTGACTCTTTTTTGTTTGCTTGTTTTTATTTTAATTCTAGTTAGTGAGCATACAATGTTATATTAATTGCAGGTGTACAATATACTGATTCAACACTTGACACATCACTCGGCTCATCCCAAGTGTACCCCTTCATCCCCACCATATGTGGCACCACCCCCCCACCTTCCCTTCTGGTAACCATCAGTTTTCTATAATTAAGAGTCTTTTTTTTTTTTTTAAGATTTTATTTATTTATTTATTTGACAGAGAGAGAGAGAGAGAGGGATCACAAGTAGGCAGAGAGGCAGGCAGAGAGAGAGGGGGAAGCAGGCTCCCTGCAGAGCAGAGAGCCCGATGCGGGGCTTGATCCCAGGACCCTGAGATCATGACCTGAGCCAAAGGCAGAGGCTTTAACCCACTGAGGCCCCCAGGCGCCCCAAGAGTCTGTTTCTTGATCTGTCCCTCCTTCTCTCTCTCTCTCTTTTCCCTTTGTTTGCTTTGTTTCTTAAATTCTACATATGAGTGAAATCATATGGTATTTGTCTGTGACTTATTTCACTTAGCATACCCTCTAGCTCCATCCATGTCATTGCAAAGGGTGAGATTTCCTTCTTTTTAAGGGCTGAGTAACATTCCATTGTGTGTGTGTGTGTCTGTATCACCTCTTCTTTATTCACTTATCAATCAGTGGACACTTGGGCTGCTTCCATAGCTTGACTATTGTAAATAATGCTGCAGTAAACATGGAGGTGGTGGTACTGATGGTTTCTTAATCTCTCTGCTTTCAGTTTCTTCATTTTGAAAACGAAGCTAATAGGATGTATTTTACAAGGTTTTTGTAAAGATGAAATGTTTCAGTGTTCAGTGTGTTCAGAGCGGTATCTAGAAGAGGGTAAGCATTCAATGTTACTCTACATAAATAGATAAATTGGGAATAAAATTAAAGTTTATGTTTATTCTGTTTCTTTCCTATGTTGTGTATTTGTTTGAAATTTTGAAAGGTAGACTAGTTTCTTTCTAAGATTCTTTGTAGGTAAAGTCAGTAGCTACTTTAGCTAATGATACAGGTATTTTTCAAGTTGGGAGATATAACCCTGAGAAAAATGGGGCAGGTTGTCTCCTAGGTACCTATATCTACAAATATCCACATGAATTTCTAAAACATAAAAGTTCCTGAACATAGGGACACCTGGGTGGCTCAGTCGGTTAGGCGTCTGCCTTCAGCTCAGGTCATGATCCCAGGGTCCTGGAATCGAGCCCTGCATCAGGCTCCCTGCTCAGTGGGGAGCATGCTTCTCCCTCTCCTTCTGCCTGCAGCTCCGCCTGCTTATGTGGTTTCTCTCTCTTTCTCTCTCTGTCAAAAAATAAATAAAAATCTTTAAAAAGAAAAAAGTTCCTGAATGTATACTCAAAGTGATTGTATCTTTCAAAGTATTTACGCCTGGAGGCTGCCCACATTTCAACCCTGCTGCTGTTGCTCAGTACATGCTCAAATCTCTTCTGGACTCAACTTCAGAGCAAATTTGTACACTTTACAAGGACATCTGCCTTTTTATTTTGTAGTGAAATCTTGCTGTAGGTTCAAGATGGTATTACTTAATTTTACTGTTCACCTGATTTATTGGACTTGACACCAAATAATTTTGGTTCTTTAATCCACCCTCAGTGAGTGAACATGTGTGGCCCTCTGAGGACAGCCGAGAGTGTGATGTGTGCTTCTGCGATGTTGTGAAAGATAGAGTTGTTATAACACTGTGAATGCACAGCACCATCGTTGGTATATGGTGTTGTCTTGTGAAGTTATCTCTTGGAAGGGAACAACACCTATTTGGATGTATAAGTTCTAGCAGTTATTATTTTTATAGCTAAAATTTAGACTTCTCATAGGATCTTTTTGATTATTTGCTTTTAAGATGCATAACTTTCAAGCCAAAATTCATTTGAATGTGTGAATTCTATTAGTTAGAAACAACGACAACAACAAGACTCTAGCAGTGTCAATATGCAATCTGTTTTTGTCATGGCCACATTTTACCATTAAATATTTATCATCCTAATTACACATATCTGAAATCTTCATTTCCATCATTAGTACTACCTTGATAAATCCATAGCATGCACACAGGAGTAGTTTATATTAAAAACATATAAATGCATTCTCTCATTGCTTTCCATCACAACACATTCCTAAAAATGGTTCTATAAAGCAGGTAGTGTATTCCCAAAGGAACAATACTATTGGAGACCATTCCTAACCAATGACAGAAAATCAAATCAGAAATATAGCAATAATGCTTTAAAAATACAAAATTATAACAGCCAAACCCTTACAATATTCTAAAATAATGTTGTATACTAAGTCCTCTAAAACATCCATAAATATACTGGACATATTGATTATAAAGAAGATATGAATGGGCTATAAAATTTTCCATATTGCCAAGAAAATCTCTGTTGTGTAAATCTGATTGAAAACTGACATTGATAAATGATTATCATTCATTTAATTTTAATGGTTTTAAGAATTGATTCGGGTTTGGAGAGAGATGATTTGCAGGACTGATGTCTCTGAAACTGTCCAAAGACATTTAAACATTATGCCTTTTTTTCCCTTCATAGAACATTCCCACAAATAGGTAAATGTGCCAAAATATTAAAAAAAAGTTATACCATTGACCTGGAATCCATATCTTGACCCACTTTGGTAAGTTTTCAATACATTTGTTAATGAGATTCTTTGATAGCTTCTGTAAAGTGGTATATATTGGGTAGGTACCATGTTCCAGGCCCTGTTCTAGATCTTGTCTACTAGATGTTGGGGAGTTGAGCAGGAATAAGAAAAGAAGGCTGAGAAGTAGTGGAAAGGAAAACCAGGTGGGTGTGATATTCCACAAGCTAAGTGAGGAAGATATTTCAAGGCAACTGGGCTGATTATGTCAAGTAGTATGAGAACTAAAAACTGACCATGGAACTTCTCAGGGCGGCAGGCTGTTTGTGACCTTGATTGGATGGGTTTGAGAAGGAAGAGAGTGAGAGATTGAAGAGAACGGGAGGCCACACGTTGGAAGATAGGAGTTTAACAGCTCCTTTAAGGAGGTCTGCACCAAAGGGTTGGAAAGGAATGAGGTGATAGGAGATGACAGGGCAGGGAAAATGGGGCCAAGAGAGTTTTGTTTTTTTGTTGTTCTTTATCATAAATCACAGCATTTTTGTGTGTTGATGGTAATGATCTATTAGAGGGACAATCTCCTCATATAAGAGCAAGAAGAGAGGAGCTGAATCAGTGTTCCTGAGTAGGTAGGTGTGGGAGGTTGGGATCTAGTGCACAAATGGCATGTTGACCCAAGGAACACAAACAGCTCCATGCTTTCGGGAAAGAGAATATGTGGCCACAGATGCCAATAGGTGAATAGATGTGCAGTGAGTATTATCCTTTAAAAAATAATTTTAAATGTTCAAAGGATTGAGTATTATTGCCCATTAGCACACCAAGATGATCAGCTGAAAGCAATATGTCACTCACCTTGATACTCTATTGACCATTATTAGAATATTTTACTCTTAGAAACTTAAAGACTTAAAAACACTTCATAACAGCCCTTCAAAAGGTGATTCAAAATCTCCTTCCTGGAACCAGGTATGAGGTGGTTATGGAATAGTATTGTGAATGAACTTGCATTTTTGTCCTCAAGTTAACAAATATTTGAAAGAATACAGAGGGACTGGGATCATCAAGTTGGGGCTCTTAATTTCAGACCTTCGAATAATTGCATTGGAGATGTGAATAGTGAGAAAAGATGGTGAATAGCTGTATGAGATCTGAATTATCTGCTCAGGCTACCAATTGATCTATCAGTTAGTTCTACGTGGGTGGTTTGGTGGTCCTCCTCTTCTCCACCCTCTAGTGATAGGAAGTTTATAAAGTACATGGCATAAAATGTAAGGCCTATATCTAAAGAGACATTACATGATGGATGCCTGTGTGTTTATGTAATTACATACATTATGTTTGAGAAGGAGGGAAGTATTTAATATATATATCTACTATATGCTAAGCATGTACCAAGCTCTGTAATGTTATTTATTTATTTATTTTTTAATTTTATTTTTTATTTTTTTTTAAAGATTTTATTTTATTTATTTGTCAGAGAGAGAGAGAGCGAGCAAGCACAGGCAGATAGAGAGGCAGGCAGAGGGAGAAGCAGGCTCTCTGCCGAGCAAGGAGCCCGATGTGGGACTCGATCCCAGGACGCTGGGATCATGACCTGAGCCGAAGGCAGCTGCTTAACCAACTGAGCCACCCAGGAGTCCCTATTTATTTATTTTTTAAAGATTGTTTAAAAATTTATTTATTTGACAGACAGATATTACAAGCAGGCAGAGAGGCAGGCAGAGAGAGAGGAGGAAGCAGGCTCCCTGTGGAGCAGAGAGCCCTATGTGGGGCTCGATCCCAGGACCCTGAGATCATGACCTAAGCTGAAGGCAGAGGCTTTAACCCACTGAGCCACCCAGGCGCCCCTGTAATGTTATTTAATGTGAAAAGGACATTCACTGCCTTGAATTAAAATGAGAAATATAGGGGTGCCTGGGTGCCATACTGGGTTGAGCTTCTGCCTTCGGCTCAGGCCATGATCTCGGGGTCCTGGGATCGAGCCCTGCATCTGGCTCTCTGCTCCGCAGGGAGCCTGCTTCCCCCTCTCTCTCTGCCTGCCTCTCTGCCTACTTGTGATATCTGTCTGTCAAATGAATAAACAAAAATCTTTAAAAAAAATGAGCAATATAGATAGAAATGCTATAGTAAGTTAGAACAGAAAAAAAAATGCAGACTGGAATAGTTGTAGTTGGATGAAAATACTGGATTTGCACTGGGACTTGTAGCCAAGTCTTTGTCTTGGCACCTGAGGAAAAAAAAAAAGGATGTAACTACACCTAGCAAAATGCTTGGCACATAATAAATACTTAACAATGCCTGTTTGGTTACTTTTGCTATATTTTGTGTGTGAATATTCAAAACTTTTGTTCAAATTTGTTGAAAGTGGCAAAGCAATAGAAAATAGGCATGAATAATCTGCATGTCTGTAGGAAAGAATCTGCTCTGCCAGCTTTATCAAGTCTTAATTATTGGAAATCTAGTATAGGTCCAAACAGGCTATCCTTGGAAGGATTTATGAAATGTTTTAACAAAAGTGGCAGATTTCTGGAAATGACTAAACAACCAAAGAAGAGGTGGTTTGCTTATTCATCTTGATCTAACTGGGAATGTTTTCCCTAGAACGTGAAGGTTGGAATTGGTATAATCTTTTCTTTTCTTTCTTTCTTTTTTAAATTTATTTTTATTTTTATTTTATTTATTTATTTATTTATTTTAAAGATTTATTTATTTATTTATTTGACAGAGAGAGAGAGAGAGAGAGAGAAAGAGAGCACAAGGAGGCAGAGCAACAGGCAGAGGGAGAGGGAGAAGCAGGCTTTCCACTGAGCAGAGAGCCCGATGTGGGGCTGTATCCCAGGACCCTGGGATCATGACCTGAGCTGAAGGCAGATGCTTAACCGACTAAGCCACTCAGGCACCCCTATTTTTATTTTTTTTTAAGATTTTTTATTTCTTTATTTAACAGAGAGAGAGATCACAGGTAGGCAGAGAGGCAGGCAGAGAGAGAGGGGGAAACAGACTCCCGCTGAGCAGAGAACCCGATGTGGGACTCGATCCCAGGACCCTGAGATCATGACCTGAGCTGAAGGCAGAAGCTTAACCCACTGAGCCACCCAGGTGCCCCTCCTTCTTTCTTTAAAAACATTTATTTTTTATTTATTTAGAGGGGGGCAGAGGGAGAGAGCCCCAAGCAGACTCCTTTTCTGAGCATGGAGCCCCATGAGGGGCTAGATCTCATGACCCTGAGATCAACATCTGAGCTAACCGAAGAGTTGGATTCTCAACCAACAGTGCCAGCCAGGCACCCCGGAATTATCTATGCTTTAGAAAAAAAAAATACTTGTCATGTTCCAGGAGAAAGAAAAGGGAATAAATGATTATGGAAACGAGATAGAGACTAGTTTTTTCATTTGACCTGAGGCTCTAGCACTAGGATTGGTAGTGGCTCTATTTCAGCTTTCAATTATTAGTCAATTGCCAAAGGAAAAGTTCTTATTCACAGTCTTGAGGCAAGCCTTTCTCTTTCTAAATCAGCCGCCTGCTTAAAGTGATGCCAACTCTTTTGTTTAGAAACCTCCCTGTTTTTCAAATTGTCAAAGTGTGCTTCTGTTTTCCAAAGTAGAAACACATTTTATTTGCTATTTTATTTGATTTAGCAGCATAATTTTCATAACTTTGTGGTAAAGTTAAAAATTTTCCTGTTAAATAATGGATGTGTAAGTATCTGCTGGGAGACTTTGTTCAGAGTCCAATTTCCTATAGCTCATCACTTATTTGTAGAAAAAGCTTTCAATTCAGTCCATTAATTGAAATTCTTGAATAAATTCCCCAAGAGTTTAACTCTACTGAACTGCAAGTGAGGTTAGAGACTATTTTGCAATCATGCTGAAATTTTATCCACTGAAAAAAGTCAAGATCTGAATGTGAACTGAAACCGTAGGGAGACTCTAACATTAAATAAGCCATCACTGCAAGAACCTGAAGGTAGCTGTGTGTAGAACACAATATTCATGCAGTCTTGTGAGAATGGATAATATTTAGGTAGCCCATAACTCATAAAAGATAACATCTAAATGACACCCAGCTTAATCTACAATGCAAGATACAATGAGTGAGGTTTGATGGATATGTAGAACTACCTGTGATTAAAGAACTCTGTTAAGGGAATTAAACAAATGGCAAGTGGCAAGATAAATAGTATATGCATAGGCAGAAGCCTGATCAGGTGTGTTACTACAGCTGTTGATCTTGAAATCATGGGTTTTACCTAATCTTCAGTTCCAATGACTCATGAGCAATTATTTGTTTCAGCACTGTGGTTTTTCAAAGATCATTCAGATACTTCTCTGAACCATATATATTTGAAAGATTGGGCTAGGTTAACAGGAATATAGAAGAGATGCAATTGGCCTGTAGGGGTTGATATTGTCTCTGCACCCCTCTTCATGTTACAGCTCAATTTAGATTCTGGTTAAATCCTGCTGCTTTTCATATCCTGTTTGGCTCCTCCTAAAACTATCAACTGACAAAACCAATTACTGAAATTAAAAAATCAGCATTTAAGACCTTGGACACTGCTAGGGTTCCTTTCAGTTAGGGTAATACTGGAAATCATATTATGTAGATGGTTCTTAAAATAGCCTGGAAATTGCGGGTAGTGGCTGAAGTGCAGTAATTCCCTTTGAAACACAACTAAGCTTTCTATTTGCTTCTTGACTCCGATCACATTCACTGGCAGTCCCGAGTCAGTTATCATATTCTTTAAGAAAAAAAAAGTGCATTGGTTTATTGTGTAGTAAGAGGTTTTAATCTTAACTAACTTGCCTTCAAATATTAATAAAGGGAAATAGTTCCAGTACTAAGCTCTGGTGTTAATTTGGCTTACCCATCATCTCTGGGTGGGTTTGAAATCCTTTTTTGTCCTTGAGGAAATCTGTTGACCTTGAGAATTAAAAAGAAAATTTCAGAGGATTTTTTTTAAAAATTATTTTTTTATTTTTGCTGCCAAGTCTTTTTTGGATAAAGGGAAAGAGAGAGCATTACTGTTTTATAAGAATTTTTTATGGTTGAGATGTATAGATAGCAGATGTTTCTTCAGGCTGTGTCAGTCTAGATTTTTCCCTAAGAATGCAAAATAATAATAAATCTGGCACCCCATGAGCGTATCTCAGGAAATGACAACTTCAGATATTCCAGCATATTTCCTCTGTTTTACATAATGCTTTCTCCATCACTTGTAATGATCTAGAAGCACCGTATCCCTGTGCCTCTGTTCTCCTCAAGAAGCATTCTGTAGCCTTCCCGACTTTTAATGTGCTTTGTAGCCCATCACCAGTGCCATTTTCTGAGAAGCAAGAAGTCTCTTTAGGGCTCTTATCCCTGAGATGTTCTCAGAGAGTCTTTCTTTCTCAGTTAGTGCTACAAACCCATTGCAGCTCCAGGCTCAAGAATAAACCTCACCCCACTATAGTCTTGCCAGACCAAAGATCCACTTATTTGATCTTTGTCTCTTCAGGACACTGGAGCCCCACGGCAGCTTCTCCTGTACATGCTGATCCTTCCTGGAAATTGCTTTTTTAAAAAAAACAAAAAACAACACAACATTTTATGTATTTGAGAGAAAGCAGGAGCTAGAGAGAACACAGAGGGTGAGGAAGAAGCAGATTCCCCACTGAGCAGGGAGCCTGATGTGGGACTTGATCCCAGGACCCTGGGGTCATGAACCGAGCTGAAGGTAGACACTTAACTCTCTGAGCCACCCAGGTGCCCTGGAAATTGCTCTTTTTTTTTTTTTTAAACTTTATTTTCTGGGTAGTTAGCTAATTCATTTGGCTTTATTTTTTTTCTAAAGCTTGGAGACGCATACTTACCTACTAAATTAGAATGAAAAGAGAAACGGGATTGTTGAATGATCATAGTCAAAAAAGACTCATGAATAAAACAAATGGAATGGGGAGTTCTAACTATATTCTTTCCTTATTTAATGATATTATCAATAGACCATCTTTGAAATGTCAATACCACAAACTTGTGGTTGCTCAAGCTCAAGAGTCATCCTTGGTTCTTTTTCCTTTATTCCCCTCAGCTGGGACAACTGTGGTTTATTGTCCAAACTAGGGTCATGTTGAGAATAAAAGGGGCACTAACTGTATGGGGCACTGGTACAGTAGACAGTAATCAGTTTTGTGGCAGGTGAATAAGGAGTGTATGATTACCCTATCCATGAGTAAATAAGCAAGATTTTTTAGCTTTGCCTTCAAAACATATATTGAATATATCTGTTTGTCTCTATTTCTACTGTTTTGATCTCTTTCAAGCTATCGGCATGTATACTCTGTACTGTTATAGCAGCTCCTAGTTCATCTGCTTTGATCCTTGCCTTCCCAAGATTCATTTTCTACACAGCAGCCAAAATACTCTTATAAACAAAGTAGATCACGTCATTCCCTTGTTCCAAAATCTCCCAAGGTTTCATGGTGTCCTTAGAAGAACATTCACACGCTTCCCTGGCCTATAAGGCCTTACCTGTCTCTTGTAGGTCATACCACATCAATATCCTTGGGCCTTCTGTAGAGTTCTTAAAATTCAAGGCTCATGCCTACCACAGGCACTTTGCATTTGCTCTTCTCTCTGAAAGCTCACCTACCAGGTCTTCCTTTTCTGACTCTTCCTTGTCACTCACATCTCAGAGAAATGTCACCTCCTCTGAGTATTCTAGCTCATTCTAATGCTGTCTTCACCCATTCTCCGGTCATTCCATCATGTTCTTTTTCTTTATAGCACTTCCCAGTATCCAAAATTATCCTGTTCTGTTTTTGAAATTGTGCTAAATATGTATATATAATGTAAATTTACCATGCTAATCATTTTTGAGTCTGCTGTTTGTTGGCATTAAGTTTATTCACAATGTTGTGCAATCATCGCCAGAACTTTTTTCATCTTTCCAAACCCATACCCATTCAGCAATACCTCCCCTTGCTCCCTTCCCCAACCCCTGGCACCACTATCCTACTGTCTGTCTCTGTAAGTTTGACTACTGGAGATACTTTCATGTCAGTGGAAACATATGGTAGTTGTCCTTTATTTCATGTAGCATAATACCCTCAAGATTTATCTGTGTTATGGGATATGTTAGAATTTCTTTTTAAGGGTCAATAATATTTCATTGTATGTATATATGCCACATTTTGTTTATTCGTTCATCGATGGATTCTTGGGTTGATTTCACGTTTTGCCTATTGTGAATAATGCTTCTTTGGACATGGGGATACAGATATCTCTTTGAGACCCTGCTTTCAAATCTGCTGGGTATATACTGAGAAGTGAGATTTCTGGATTATGTGGTAAATCTATGTTTAAATTTCTCAGGGGCCACTATACTGTTGTTCATTGTGGTAAACCATTCCTACCAGCAGTGAATGGAGTTTTGAGTTTTAATTTCTCCATACCTTTACCCCCAGTTACTTTCTCTGTGGGTTTTTTTTCTTAATTAATAATAGTCATTGTAATAAATTTGAAATGGTATCATTATAGTTTTAATTTGCATTTTGCAAATGATTAGTGAGGTTGAACAACTTTTCATGTGCTTATTGTCCATGTGTGTATCTTTTTTGGAGAAATACTGTTCAAGGGGCATCTGTGTGGTTCAGTTGGTTAAGCATCTGGCTCTGGAGTTCAACTCAGAACAT
Organism: Taxidea taxus jeffersonii; assembly: GCA_003697995.1. Classification (NCBI taxonomy): domain Eukaryota; kingdom Metazoa; phylum Chordata; class Mammalia; order Carnivora; family Mustelidae; genus Taxidea; species Taxidea taxus. The sequence continues at coordinate 92,993 of RCUC01124545.1, read as the reverse complement.
GATCTCAGGGTCGTGAGAAAGAGCCCCTGGTCAGACTCCATGCTGGGTATGGAGCTTGCTTGAGATTCTCTTTCCCTCTGCCCCTCCCCCATGCACTATCTCTCTCTAAAAAATAAAGATAAAAAAATAAGTATCTACTTTAGTATTCTGTTCATTTTTTAAATAAAGATTTTATTTATTTATTTGACAGAGAGAGAGAGATCACAAGTAGGCAGAGAGGCAGGCAGAGAGAGAGGGGGAAGCAGGCTCCCTGCTGAGCAGAGAGTCCAATGTGGGGCTCGATCCGAGGACCCTGAGACCATGACCTGAGCTGAAAGTAGCGACTTAACCCACTGAGCCACCCAGGAACCCCTATTCTGTTCATTTTTAAAATCAGTTTGTTGTTGCTGTTATTAGGATTTCTTTGTATATTTTGCATACTTTCCTTGTCAGATATATAGTTTGCAAATATCTTCTCCTTTTCTGAGTTGGCTTTTTACTCCTTTGATGTACAAAAGTTTTTAATTGGGAGGAAGTCTAAATTGTTTTTTTTGTTGTTGTTGGTTGTGCTTTTGATATTACCTCCAATAAATAATTGTCAGATCTCAGTGTTATCAAGCTTTATGCTTATATTTTCTTCTAAGAGTTTTATAGTTTTAGCTCTTTTAAGATATTTGATTCATTAAAATTTTTTTTCATATATGGTATATTGTACCTGTTCTTTTATTTCTGTAATTCCAATAAAATATAAACTCAATGAGATTGTATATCATACCTTTTTTATTTTACATTGTATGCCCAGTCCTTCCATTAGGGCTTGGCACGTAGTAAAATGTGGAATGAATGAACAAACAAAAGGAGATATTCAAATGAAGTTTCTAAGGCAAATAAATATTTCTCATAATTATAGAATTTTGTGCCAACATGAGAGCTTCTTTAATTTGTATTAGTCATCTTCTAAGTCAGCTTTCTTCTAGTTCTTGTTTCTTTGGCCATTTAGCTCAGAAGTTTATATTCCTGGAAGTGTGACTAATCAGATTTAATTAATCTCCATCCACTATGAGTGAGATGAAACATAATGTAAATAGTGTAAGGTAATGTAACATAACACATGCAACATTGAAAAGTCCTCTTTTTTTCCTGAAGAGGCAATGAGGGCAAAGAGCTTCAGAACAGATCTTCTTTTCAAATAATTTTCAAAGATTTTACTTCTTTATTAGAGAGAGCACAAGCAGAGGGAGGGACAGAGGAAAGGGAGAAGCAGACTCCCTACTGAGCAGGGAGCCTAAAATGGGACTTGATCCCAGGACCCATAGATCATGACCTGAGCTGATGCTTAACCAACTGAGCCAGGTGCCCCAGAACAGATCTTCTTTTTAGATTCCTTAAGTTTCATGTCTTTTTTTAAATTAAATTAATTTTTTTTTCAGTGTTCCAAAATTCTTTGTTTATGCACCACACGCAGTGCTCCATGTGATATGTGCCCTCCACAATACCCACCATCAGGCTCATCCTGTAAGTTTCATGTTAAAGACACTTTAACTTTGTGTAGTTCATTTACTTTATCTGGGAAACTAGTCTTATTTATGATTCATAGCATGTTATGTGAACAATTTTTGAGAAAACAGGCTTTGAAAACTTGATTCTCTTCTGAAGAGTATCTTCTCTTCACCGTCCATTCTCTTACCTTAAGAAAATCTCCTTAAACTCTTTGTCCAAGAATCTGCTAATACAGATGGGGAGACCTGATGAAAGGAAGACCAATCCTAGTTTATTGATCATAGAGGTTGGAGGGCTTCAAGGGTGGATCTAGGGATAGATAGACTGGGACAGTGGGTAACAACCTCGTCTCAGTGTAGGTTGGGGTAATCCCTCTGGTTAGCTTGGAGTGGGGCATGAGAGCCTGAATAGATAGTAAAGAAGCATTTGCCTTGAAGAAGTCTAATGAGACAGAGGGGTTTGCCAAAGTCAATGATACTTGGCTTTTTTAGTTTGTAGTGGAAGTATCAACTGATGAATTTTCTAAATTCATGGATCCTAAAGTTTGGGGTTATGTGTGATGGATATGGTGGCTTCTGGAGCCCCTCCAAGAGGTTTATTTTATTTATTTATTTGTTTGTTTTGAGGGAAGAAAGAGACTTGGATATTTTAATTCAGAACACCAGAAGAACTGAACTTTGAGTCTACTTTCGAGCTCGTGTGGCATGGGGAGACAAGTGCTGTAGCAGGAGAGTCTGAAATGTTTTAACTAATGTCAACATGTCTTGCAAAGAGACAAAAATACATAGTTTTCTCTCCTACTGATTTTTGTTTTGTTTTTGAAAATACATTTTGTTTTTTAACTGTACCTATTATGAATAAAAGAAAATAAAATCTCCAGGTGGGTTTTAGAGTGTTACTCAAGGCTTCTATCATTCATATAAGTGCCTGCTATCTCTATTACTTCTTTGTCCAGTCTTTATTTCTAGGCATGTGTGTTTATGATGGTCTAAGCGTAAGGCTACTTAGGAAGGAAAATTTCGGCAGAAACAAATAAACAACTGGAAGGAGAGCTTGTCTTTGACTATTCTCTTTTCCCCTTTTTGGGGAGCAGAATTTCTTCTCTCATAACAATTATTGAAGACTCATGTCCAAACACTGCTGTCGGGCTTTGGCAAACATTTCTAGCTGTATGTTGCTAAATATGCTGAGAGACCTTTTTCACTTCTTGTGACTATAACTGTGCCCTACTTGGTTCAGCATCATTTGTATTACGTCTCTACCTTTGTACTGCACTATCGTAATTAGAGAAGAGCAAATGGCAAACTGCAAAGGATTGTCATAATTGGGTTCATTATTTAAACAAGTATTAGGTAAGTTATTAGGTATTTAAGTATTAAGCATATGATTGGGAAGTGGTTTTGTGGTTTTGTGTTCTCAAAAGTTTACAGCTTCCCTGTAAACTGGGATTTGAAAACTGTAGGAGGAAAAGGAATATGATAGGTGAGAAAAATATTAGAAGCATGTAGTGTAGTTGCCAGATGATTTTGTCTCTTTGCATACCTAGAACAGATTTTGATCAAAGGTTGGCTTTTTTGAGAATGTACTGTGTACTCATACTTAAGCCATAAATCTCTTGAATTTAGAGTTCAGTTTAAAAACACCCTGGGAATACTGATGCATTTCCTTTTGAATGTCTTTAGAAACACACACACTCAAGCACACACATACAATGATAATAAAATATTCTCCAAGTAACAGCAGTGTGGGGAGAATTTAAATTAGACAATAAAAAATAAAAAGAAAAGTCATGTAAATGCTAAGGCTATTAACATATTTTAAATGTTCTAGGTGTTATTTATTTATTTATTTGACAGAGAGATCACAAGCAGACAGAGAGGCAGGCAGAGAGAGAGAGGAGGAAGCAGGCTCCCTGCTGAGCAGAGAACTCAATGTGGGGCTCAATCCCAGGACCCTGAGATCACAACCTGAGCAAAAGTCAGAGGCTTGACCCACTGAGCCACTCAGGCATCCGTCTTCTAGATATCTTAATGACAGGTAAAGTGTTTGGGCCCTAGTACACTAAAGAGACCCCTACGCTATCTGGCCATTGCTAATAAAAATAATATTTAAACATACAAGACCTATTGCTCTCTCATGCTGAAACTTTGGAAGACAAACCAAAGTTCTTAATGACAGAATTTGTAAATTTTATTCATTTTTTTATTTGTAAATGATGTACAAGTCTTTGTAGTCAAACATGGTTTGGGTTTGCAGCTATAAAAATAATGTTCAGGGACGCCTGGGTGGCTCAGTTGGTTAAGCAGCTGCCTTCGGCTCAGGTCATGATCCCAGCGTCCTGGGATCGAGTCCCGTATTGGGCTCCTTGCTTGGCAGGGAGCCTGCTTCTCCCTCTGCCTCTGCTTGCCACTCTGTCTGCCTGTGCTCGTGCTCTCTCTCTAACAAATAAATAAAAAAATCTTAAAAAAAAAAATAATGTTCAGACTCAGATAAATAAAAATGCAGCCATATTTAATTTTGCTTGCCTTGATGGTAGGAAGGAGAGAGGGTCATTAAAACTTAGATATTGGGACGCCTGGGTGGCTCAGTGGGTTGAGCCACTGCCTTTGGCTCAGGTCATGATCCCAGAGTCCTGGGATCGAGTCCCTCATCGGGCTCTCTGCTCGGTGGGGAGCCTGCTTCTCCCCTCCCCTCTCTGCCTGCTTGTGTGATCTCTGTCAAATAAATAAATAACATCTTTTTTTTTTTTTAAGATTTTTTTTTTTTAAAGATTTTATTTATTTATTAGAGAGAGAGAGAGCGCGAGCACAGGCAGACAGAGAGGCAGGCAGAGGCAGAGGGAGGAACAGGCTCCCCGCTGAGCAAGGAGCCCGATGTGGGACTCGATCCCAGGACGCTGGGATCATGACCTGAGCCGAAGGCAGCCACTTAACCAACTGAGCCACCCAGGACCTGAGCTGAAGGCAGCCGCTTAACCAACTGAGCCACCCAGGCGTCCCTTTTTTTTTTTAAAGATTTTATTTATTTATGTCAGACAGAGAGCAGGAGCGAGCACAGGCAGACAGAGTGGCAGGCAGAGGCAGAGGGAGAAGCAGGCTCCCTGACGAGCAAGGAGCCCGATGTGGGACTCGATCCCAGGACGCTGGGATCATGACCTGAGCCGAAGGCAGCTGCTTAACCAACTGAGACACCCAGGCATCCCAATAAATAACATCTTTAAAAAAAAACAAAAAACTTAGATATTAATGACCTAACTTATTTAGATTTTAGAATTAAAAGTTAAAGCCTGGTATATTTGGCACTTACTGCAGAGAAATGTTTTATTGGACTTTGGGGCGTGTCCAGTAAGAATTTTTCCACTTTTTCAAACTCCTTTACAAATGACAACTCTCACCTGATATAACAAAAGGGTTAGAAGGAAGAAGAGGTCTCTTGTGAAAGTTGTAGAACCCGAATCAGTGCATTTTCTGCCCAAAGAGATGATTCATGTCAGACCTTATCCTAGTCCTATCAGATCATTTCAGGCAAGATTGCTGCTTTGGTTTATAATCCTGATTAGCAAAATAAAAAGAGAATATAAAAAAGAAACTCCCAGTGCCTGGAACTTAGAAGAAACAAGCAAACAAACAAAAATGTTTATTGAGGCAACAGAATCTACTGGTTAAGAGCCTTTATACTGGAACCAGATGGGGAGAGTTTGAATTTCAGCTCTACCACTTACTGTGTATGAGTTCTGGGGAGTTTGTTTTTTTGATTTAGTTTCCTGATTGTAAAATGAGAGTAATAGAACCTACTCTCAAAGGGTTGTTGCAGAGATTACATGGAAAAAAAAAATTACTGTGAAACATGGTGGACCCATAGCTACTGTTATGTGTTAACTATTCTTTCCGGTGAGTGACCAGATGACACAAAGTATTCTTAGAGACGATTTTTAAAAAATTTTAATTTAATTTTTTTTCAGTGTTCCAAGATTCATTGATTATGCACCACACCCAGTGCTCCATGCAATAAGTGCCCTCCACAATACCCACCACCAGGCTCACCCAATCCCCCACCCCCTCCCCTCCAAAACCCTCCGTTTGTTTCTCTGTTTCTCAGAGTCCACAGTCTCTCATGGTTCCTCTCCCCCTCCAATTTAGAGACAATGTTTTAAAAATTATAGAGGATATTCTTTAGAATTCAATTGAAATGATCCACTGTGATGAGTTCATGACTAGCTATTATTTCAATACATGATGTATTACTGTCTTCGCCTGACTTCATAGCCCCAGCAAAACACTGAGTCTGAAATCTCTCTCCCTGGAAGTAATTTTGGAGGTTGATAAGCTATCTAAAGGCAGGACTGTGTCTTGGGTGGAGGCAGTCCCAGCACCCCAGGCTGGAACCGTCTTTGGTGCACTGCAGTGCTCAGTATCGACTGCATGAACAGTACTGACTGTGTGCTGTGCTCTGTACAAAGCACGATAAACAAGATGTGGTGTTTGTACAGTTGAAAAAAGAAACCCAGGTGTTTATTAATAAAGATGACAGGGAGCACCAGTGGAATAGGAAGTGCCTCAGGCCAAATGCAATGAAAATTAGAATCTGTTCTTGGTTCTTTTCCTAACTTGCTAAAGGAAAAATCATTGAAACTTTCCTCAGACTCAGGTCTTTTTTTTTTCCCCACCTGTGAAATGAGAAAAGTAACACAGACTTTATGTATTTTACATGGATTTTTAAAAAATTAACATGACAATAATTGTGAAAGGTAACTTGAAAATTTAGAATGATCAAGAGTTAAAATGTTTGCAAAGATATTATCACTGTAGAGATGTAATACTCAGGAGGAGGTTTTTAATGCTAAGAAAAAATAGATGATTTGTCAAAGGCTGAGGAGCGTGCTTGTTCATGAACTGGTTGCATAGACTACTTGTGATGGCATGAACATGAAGTTAGGTTGAGACAATCTTTCCCTTTCTGTGACCTTGTAAATTTTTTAAAGATAAATGCGTTACATATGAATGTATGGTCATCCAAAGTGGGAATCATTGTTTCATAAATTATGAAACTGAAGGCCAGAGAAATTCAGAGATTAATAGACCCATACTGAATAATATATAAATTTTAGAATTTTGTGAAGTTCCTATATTTGGTAAATCAAAGAAGCCATAACAGTATCACATTCTTCTCCCCCATGTCTATTGTCCCTACTTCTATTTGTTCTTCCTCTCTCTGCTCAGGGGGTAATGCAGTCTTGTGCATAATTATGTAGTAGAAAGAACTCTAATTAGTAGGCAGAATTTTAAGATGGCCCACAAGATTCTTACCCTCTGCCATACATCCTTATATAATTCTGTCTCTTCGAATGTGGGCCTGGACTATGACTACAGTGGGGCTGTAAGAAAGGAAGATTATCCTTGGTGGGCCCAGCCTCAGCAGGTGCACTTTAAAAGGGACTGCAATCTCCTGGAAAATGAGATTCAGAATGAATGGAATTTCCAAAAAGGACAATCCCTGTTGCTTGCTCTGAAGATGGAGAGGGCTACATGGTGAGTGTGGCTGGTCTCTAGGAGCTGAAAGCAGCCTCCAGCTGGTAGTTCACAGGGAGGTAGGAACCACAGTCCCACAACTGCAAGGAACTGATTTCTGCTACAACTATGTTGTGTTGGAAGAGGAGCTGAGCTCTACATGAGAAGGCTTTCTGGATGACATCGTGAGTTTAGCCTGTGAGACCTGAGCAGTGAAACTAGTGTCTTTGTCCTTGGACTTCTGGCATGTAGAACTATGGGCTAATAAACTGATCTTATTTTAGCTGCCGAGTTTAGGGTTATTTGCAATGCCACAGTAGAAAAATAATACAGGGAAATGAGGGATTGGCTTGGCCATTAGTGTGCTACTTGGTTTACTCTCAGCTTCTGAAAAAGGCGAGTAGGTTGAATCAGAATAACTTGAATATCTTGAATTATTTTAGACAGAAATACTGATCTGAGATCATGGATTCAGTCACAATGTTCTGTTACATGTTTATCAAGTAACACTGTTGAGTCCAACCCCAAGAAATATTTAATATTTTATATATATTACTCCAACCTATCAGAAATATTTAATAACTTAAAAGTAATTGATTAAAATATATTTTTATGAACATCTACTTTTTAAATTCATGCTCTTTTTTCTTATGTCAGTTTACTACCTGCCCTGTGACAGAGATGATGGTGAGTGACAGTGATGAGAAAGGCAGACTAAGCTTGCAGATTTGTGGATGTGTGTGTGTGTCAGTGTGTCTGTGTGTATGTGTGTGTGAGAGAGATAAACAGGGCTAAGCAGATTCAAATGTGTATGCGTGTTTGAGACCAGCAATTTGCCTAGGCTTTTGTTTGCAAACTTATTAGAAGGAAAGGAGCTTGTCAAAGAGATGTGTGTGGTTCCTGGAGAACTAAGATTGGAGACAGGGACATCTGCAGATGATGAAAGGGTATTGGGAATATAGTCTGACTCCATGGGCTCCATATGACCTTACACAGAGAGACACCATAGATGGAACTTGAATTGATTTCAAGAAAAAATTATGAGATATGCATGTGAATAGGGCTGCATGGATCTCTAAGAGCCAAAGTGGACTAGAGTTCACTTAGTGAACTAGAGGATGTTTGTGTTTTCCTCTCTCCCTTGTGAAGCATGGCTTAGCTTGGGCAGTATGGAGGCCGTACGTATTCCATGGATGTAGCCAGAGGAACACTGACCAAACACTGAAGGGGAAAACCGAAACCATTCATGGAGAGAGGAAATGTAGGAGACCTAACAGTATTTGCCTGTGGGGTTGGGAGTAGAGGTAGGAAATCTAGGGTATGTTGATTTTGAGGTCCCTGTGATATAGAAGGAGATGTTTTAAAATATGGACTGAGAACTTAGAATGACATTGGTGTTGAAGATGTAGATTTTGACCATCAGTGTATCGGTGCCAGTGGAATTCATGAATGTGGATGAGGTCATCTTGGGGGGATATTGGCATAAGAAAAAGCCCTGGGGACAGACAGGCAATACTGGATAATACTGATAGGCAGAGTTTGAAAGAGCATCAGAACCCAGTGATATTCTAGCAGCTAAGGGAGAAATGGGGTTTTAATCTTGATAAAATTTCTCCCATGCTTTGTAATACCTGTTGCATAGCTTTAGAGGGATTTAATGATCTAGTCACTAAAATAAATTTCTTCTCGGAAATCAGCCACACTCAATGCTGATCCTCATTTCTTTACCAACAATATTACTTCCCTTTTAACAATCCAGAAAGAAGTTACCAAGCATTTCCTCTTTTGTAATTAAATAATCATTACTTGCTAATTTAAGAAGGAACTTTAATTTTTAATTTACTCTTATATAAAAGATAGCTTATACAATGACTTGGAGCCAAACTCTTGGTGAATACTTCTTTGTCACTTAATGAAAACAGAACATAGGATAAAAGCATCTCATTAAACTGTGTTCATATATTTTGCAGCATTTGAAATCACTAGTGTTAAATTAATTGAAAGAAGTATCTTCAAACTGTTGGTTTTAGGGGGAGACCTAATCAAATCAGTCAACAGTAATTTTCTAAGTTGGTAATTAATGAATTTAATAATTTATGTAGTGTTGAATAATTCCTTTTATAGTTGATGGATCCATAGATAAGTATCTAGGATTTGAAGAATATGCACTGTTTTCATTTATATTAAATACCTCAGAAAGTTAATCACCTAATATATGTACCAGAGGAATCTAAAATTCACTGAGGCTTTATTTCTATCAGAATTCCACTTTTGAGTTCTTGTCTCCTCTTTACAGGTTTTAGCTTCATGTCCTTGTCCCCCCACCCCCTGTCTTTGAGGCTTCCCTGAAGAGCTATTTATATCCTCAGGGCCTTCAGAAAGATGGTCTTATATGAATACTATCCTGTAAGGATACTTACGGGGATAAAGAGTAAATTATATCTCTATCGCTTCTGCCTGTATGTTACATAACAGTAGAACTGCTGGTTAATTCTCTGGAAAAATATATGCGGTGGAAGTTCTTGTTTGATTACTTTCTTTTAGGGGGTAGGAGAAATACGTTTACATAGGATAGAGAATTGGGTGAGGGTTTGGGAGGGTTCCTGGCCATTATCCACAGACTTACATGTGGTGTCTAACCTTAGCAAAAGAATTGAAAGAGCCACAAGGAGAATGTTAGATTTTACTGAGGGAGATACCTGGGAAGCTCTAAGGAAAGCTTAGGAAGCAGCAAAAATAAAACTATCCCAACTGTCCTGTCAATAATAAGACTGCTGAAATTCAGGACAGAAAAGTGATTTTTTTTTTTTTATATAAGAACTCAGTTTTTATTTTTATTTTTTATTTGACAGAGATCACAAGTAGGCAGAGAGGCAGGCAGACAGAGAGGGGGGAAGCAGGCTCCCTGCTGAGCAGAGACCCCCCCCCCCGCCCCGCCTTGCGGGGCTCCCAGGACCCTGGGACCATGATCTGAGCTGAAGGCAGAGGCTTTAACCCACTGAGCCACCCAGGTGCCCCAGAAAAGTGATTTTTTTTTTTTAAGATTTTATTTAGCTTACAGAGAGATCACAAACAGGCAGAGAGGCAGGCAGAGAGAGAGGAGGAAGCAGGCTTCTGGCTGAGCAGAGAGCCAGATGTGGGGCTCGATCCCGGGACCTGGGATCATGACCTGAGCCGAAGGCAGAGGCTTTAACCCACTGAGCCACCCAGGCGCCCCCAGAAAAGTGATTTTTTAAAAAAGTGATACAGATTTTACGCTGGAAATATTTATTTATTTATTAAAAAAAATCAATTTCTATTTCCAATGTCTTAAATCTCACTGAGTTATCCTGCTAACAAAACCTAAAAATAATTTGGAGACTTTCTCCTAAGAGACTTTAAACTTCAAAATTCTTCATTTTTCTTTTCCTGTTCCTCCAAATAAATCTATTGGAATTTTCAGAGTAATACAGATTATACCAGACATGCTCAAATATATAGAAGTAGGAAAGTCTGATCTTAGCTCATTTTTAACATAACAACAACAGGCAAAATTCACTTCCCTTTTGAAATAGCTCAAATTAGCTGAATTTACCAAGTCAAACATTAGAGTTATCGTCACAAAGTTGTGGTACAATGTAGTCTTGAAGCACAGATTTTGGTTTAGTACCTCCTAGCCCAGTTGATAGTTGTTACTATTTGGGTCATTTAACTCTGAATTTTAGTTTGGCCATTGCAACATAAAAGGACTATAATGAGGATCAAGTGAGAATGTTTTTAGAAATGTCTGTAAACCATACAATGTATATTCATAGCCATACAATTAAAATGTTATCATTAGCAATATAATAATCAGAAAGCAATGGTTGCAGTTATGGCTCATGTGGGTGTTCTTGATGTTTCCATCTGTAGTTGCTCTTGAAGAACTTAATGGATTAGTAATCCTACAGAAGTAAAGACAAAACCTCCTGTTGGTTATTGACTGTAACACACACAACCCCATATATGTGTGAAAATGTGTATACTTACAGACATGTGTGTACAATGAATTAGGGTAGGCTATCCTGTTGCAACAACTAGACATCAAAATAATGGTTAAATAATAGTCGCCAAGTTCAGTGTTTTCATCTGGCTGGCAGCTCTGTTTCTTTTTTTATTTTATTTTATTTTATTTATTTATTTGAGAGAGAGAGAGAGCATGAGAGGAAAGAGGTCAGAGGGAGAAGCAGACTCCCCGCCCGAGCAGGGAGCCCGATGTGGGACTCGACCCTGGGACTCCAGGATCATGACCTGAGCCGAAGGCAGCTGCTTAACCAACTGAGCCACCCAGGCGCCCCGGCAGCTCTGTTTCTTACACCAACTGGGAACAGAGCTGAAATGGCTGTTTCAGGGGGGACTGTCTAATCCAGGTCCACTGATGTCTACTCAAGAAAATGAGGTGGAATTTGCAACATTGCTTCTACTCATACTTGTTGGCAAAAGCTTGCATACATGGCCGCCTTTGAGGGGAAGGGAGCCTGGGATGAGCTCATGTCTAGCTTGGCATTCATATCCCACCCAGAACTTCGTTGCTCACAGAAGAATAACTGACTTTGATGGATAGCTAGTCTGCTTTTTCTTTATTTCTCTTTTAATAGAATACCTAGAATATTAAATGCTTTGCATAGTATCTAAGCTACCATGTACATAGTGTATTTGTGCCTGGTATATAGTAAGTACTCAAGTGATAGTTGTTATTATTAGTAACATTTCACTTAATAACAATGAACAAGAATGTTGTATTTTCAATGCAGTGTTTGACATCTGACAGCATAACACACGGCCATCTTTCGTGTGTGACAAATTTCCTGTAGTTAAATACGTACAAATCATGTAGAGAAAGGATTCTGCGTGTACTTGAATATTTCCTGTATAAGCTTGCTGGATGTTCCTTGTGAAAATGTTGATTGAAGGCTGTGGCTTCAGAAGCAAGAGAGAAATGGAATTTCTTATTTTCAGAGTGCTCAATATCCATGGATTTGTTATGAAAAAAATGTGACATATGTAATGTCTTACTGAAAATGCTTCCGAATTAACAAATTGATTGCCATGCATTAAGAATTAGCTCATAAGACAGATGACTCCCTAAATGAATGGCATTAGAGACTAGAATTTGAGGAGTTTAAAAAAAAGCCTTCCTTTTGAATGAGTCCTTCAGTTTCAGGATTAAGTATGGGAAATTCTGCAAGGCAAAAAAGTGTGCTCACTGACATATGCTGGAAAAACTCTCTGCCTCTGTGGTCTTGTTGGCTGGAGTGCTGTGGTGCCTAGTAGTCCATATTCTCCCTGAGTACTGAAGTCTAAAGCTCATCGTGGCTTTGCCACACCTTCTTTTCGTGTGTGTGTGTGTGTGTGTGTGTGCGCGCGTGTGCGCGCGTTTTAACTCTGGTGTGAAGAGACAGAATTGAAATCACTGTTGCATCCATCAGTAACTGTACATTTAATGGGAAACAGATGTTACTGCAAAGTGCTCTGCTGGCGAAGTCGATCACGTGAACGCGAGTCTGCACCCACTAGCTCAGCCTCAGGTTCAGCGCACGTACTTTAAGATCGTTTCTTTCATAAACCGATAACGGAGTCTAGACAGAGAGCTAACTTGCTTCAGCAGTGTGAGTGTGTGCGGGCTGGCCCATCTCCTCAAAATGGTCCCCTCACTGTCGAGGTTCTGTGAAAGGATTCACTCTCGTCTGGACAGTCACAGCACAGGAAGATCTCTGCCACCTGAGCCCTCCTGTCACTTTGTAAGGGAAGAAAACAGAAAATGTACCATATGCCTACGGTGTAATCAATATATTTAGCAAATTATAAAAAACAGGGAGGCACTACCATAGATTTTGAAGTTAAACAGACCTGAAGTCAAATCCTGGCTGTGTCCCTAACTAACTGCAATACGACACAAGTTGCCTTTTCTGAATGTGAGTTTTCTCATGCATGCCCGGTAATAGAGAAATCTTCAGGCAGGAGTGTTTAGGGTAAGGTATTTGTAGTTTTTTTCCCCTTCAGATTCTGTTCTCTATTTTTTGCTTACTTCTGTTCACTGATCTGCAATGCTTGGTTTTGTTTTCCATAACACTGCAAATGGGATGTGGCATTTCTGGTATCAAAAGCAATATTGTGGGTTCTTTTGTTTTAGCCCTTGCCCTATCCTCTGGGCTGTTCTGATGGGAGGGATTTTAAAGGTCTCGGTGTCCTCTGAGAAGAACAAGAACATCCTCAACATAAGCTCCCTAGCGAAAGGGCTGCCACCAAAATCCTTGGGTATCAATTTAACCAAGGGAAAGGTCAGATTGTTGACTATATTTGTTTTTATGGTTGTTGTTCCTGAATGGTATATTTTAAAGCCTATTCTTCAATATTTGATGAGTTTTGTAGCCTTTGTCTGTCTGCCTCTCAGATGCACACACACACATTGTCTTTTCCTTATGGAAAGAATTCTATCCTTAGAGGTGGGCTTACAAAAGTTGCCTGTTGTATCAGCGCTAGAGATTAAGAAAGTCTCTGCAGTCCATTGTTATTATTACATGTCATTCAGTATACTTTTTAACTCAAATTCCCTAATAATGTTCTAAAAATAAAGCAGCACAAGCAGTAAGTATCTTAAAAAGGAAGCTGTCTTCTATCTTTGGAATTGCCTCTGGTTCCATGCTAAGAGTTGGTCTCAGATGGCTCATGAAAGAATGAATGAATGAACAAATTAATATTACTCAGATGGCTCATGAAAGAATGAATGAAAAAATTAATATTACTTCCAAGACTAGCAAGCAAGTGTGTAAATGTCTACCTGAAGTAAGGCTGCCTTATAATATTATAAATAGTAGAAGGAACTCCACAGGTGTGCATTGGCCATGACAAGCATGATACTACAAATAAAATTTTATTTTAAAATTTATTTTATAAATTTTTAAAAAGATTTTTATTTATTTATTTGACAGACAGAGATCACAAGTAGACAGAGTGGCAGGCAGAGAGAGAGGAGGAAGCAGGCTTCCCGCTGAGCAGAAAGCCCGATGCGGGGCTTGATCCCAGGACCCTGAGATCATGATTTGAGCCAAAGGCAGAGGCTTTAACCCACTGAGCCACCCAGGCGCTCCTAAAATTTATTTTAAAATATGGTAGTGTTTCTTTACAATGTTAAGGAAGAATTTGATGGACTTGAACTTGGAAACTGTAGCCACGTGCTTGGCCACTATTGTGTTGTTCTTATCATGTGGAAGAACTAAAATTCAAACATCCCTGGGTGGCAGTGATATAGTATTAGTTTTCTTTTTTTCCCAAGTATAAGAAACAAATGCTTGGACTCAGTGTAAGTGAGGAACTTTTGTACATTTAGCTGGCACTTAGGGACCGCTCAACACATGTTAGCTAGCATGATCATACAGTTTAAGGCATTTGTTTATCTGCTGTTCACATTCCCCTGGAAGCTGTTCTTGCTATTATAATACAATTTGGGGGGATGCCTGGGAGGCTTAGTCAGTTAGGCGTCTGCCTTCGACTGAGGTCGTGATCCCGGGTCCTGGGATGGAGCCCTGCATCGGGCTCCCTCTGCTTGCTTCTCCCTTTGCTTGTGCTCTCTCTCCTTTCGCTATCAAATAAAATATTAAAAAAAAATGAGCTGCACTCCTAGGCCATGTAGCTTCTAAAGGTGGCTGTCTATGCAGGAGGTAGTTTTAGCCCTGGAAAAACTGTAGTTCAGCATGTTCTTAATTCTGGTAATGTGCTAGGTAGGTACAGAATATAGGATTAGACGCTGTCCCTGACCCCTGGCTCATAATAAGAGCACCAGATCGGTGATTTCCAGAAAATGAGCGACACAAGCCTTTAAAGAAATCTTTTTCCTGCTCCTAGCCATTAAGGATTTTTTGTTATGGTCAGAGATAAATTAAAAAAGTTAGCAGGCTGCCCCTGGATCAGTAAGAGAGTCAGCTTGGAGAGCAGGAGACAAGGATGGAGCCCCGAGGCTATTTACTGGTTGGTGGTTTCCTCAGATTGCATAAGCTAGTTCTCCCTGTGGAAGTGGTGGCACAGGATCCCTCTGTTTCTTTTGTGAATGAGGTTTTCAAGCTGGCTTTGTCCAGTTCCAGAGAGTGCTTTGTGATGTTCCCACACAAGCAACTTTTAAAACCTGAAGAAAACTGATGACATCCTGGCACACGCTTCCTAAGTAGCTTCCCTCGATTTGCGTGGGCGTGATGCTGGTAATGCTGATATATTCACTGTGTAGGAATTTGCCATTTCTGTTTTTAAATGATTGCTTGTGATCATTAATATTTCTGATGGGTGCCATCATGCAGACTGCAGGTTCATGTTTTCCAGTGCTATAACAATTGTGGAGTTGTATAAAACATCTGAAATCCTCTATATGGAGTCAAAGATAACATTTAACTTGGTGAAGGAGAAATCCTTTAAATTAAATTTTTTGAACAATACTTGAAGTCTGGATTTTTCTATCCTGTATTCTAACAGAAAGCGAGCTCATTTGATAATTTGACTGGCATGATATACGAGTCCCTTGCTTAACTCTTGTAAGACCTATTCCAAGGAGGCAGGGGGAAGACAAGATAATTGCTCCTAGGGTGTTAGCAGGAAAAATTGCTTAGTTTTGATATATTTCAGCTTTTCAAAAGAAAGCAGAGGTGAGATCATAAAAGGAGAATTCTATCTCCTCTCTTTCTCCAGCAGCTCTCATTTATAACTCTGTCAGCGCTAAGATGCCTGTGGTGGATTTTCCCGGGTAGCTGAGGATGAGCCATTGGAGCTGAAGGGAGACCACAAGTCAGCTTATGTCCCGGTCTTCATAATTTAACATTTCTTGAAGTCTCACTGGGTAGTTCTAGCATCCTCCTCTCACTTGTACATACAAGGATGTTCATTACAATGTTTACTGTATTACAAACAAAGAAAAACATGATTTCACTCCCATGTGGAATTTAGGAAACAAACCTGGTGAACAAAGGGGAAGGGACAAAAAGAGGAGAGGCAAACCATAAGAGACTATTAATGATAGAAAACAAGCTGAGGATTGATGGAGGCTGGTGGGTGGGGGATGGGCCAGATGGGCGCTGGGCATTAAGGAGGGCACTTGACACTGAGTGTTGTATGTAAGTCCCTGAATTCTACCACAGAAACCAGTATTACACTGTATGTTAACTAACTAGAATTTAAATAAAAACTTGAAACAAAAACACCCCAAATGAAAATAGAGCTATCTGTTCTGAAAATAGAGCGATTTGTAGTTTCAAAGTGAGGGAGAAGAAGCAGCCTTATTCTTTTTAATTTTGTAGAAGCCAAGCGAAAAGGAATTACAGATTTGAGCCACTGTGGAACTGCAGAAAGGAATTTGTAGAATTGAAGTTCTGATACTAATAATCTTTCTATTCAGAAGAGCCTGAACAAATCAAAAAGTAAAAGCAAATATTAAAAAGAAAGTAATGGGGGCAACTGACTGGCTCAGTGGAGCCTGCAACTCTTGATCTCTGGGTCCTGAGTTTGAGTTTCACGTTGGGTATAGAGATTGCTACTTTTTAAAAAGATTTTATTTTTAAGTAAGCAGGGTGCCTGCATGGCTCAGTCGATTAAGTGGTTGCTTTTGGCTCAGGTCATGATCCCAGGTGTCCTAGAATTTTTAGTCCTGCATTGGGGCTCTCTGCTCAGTGAGGAATCTGCTTTTCTTCTGCTCCTCCCCCCTGCTCATCCTCTTATTCTCTCTCTCTCTCTCTCTCTCTCTCTCTCAAATAAAGAAATCTTTTTTTTTTTAAAGGAAAGTAATAAAGAGACACAGAGTCAATACAAAATAAGTTACTGAATATATAAAAATAAAACTTACTGTGAATTCAAATGTTTTATTTGCCTTCTCAATGATACATGGATATTCAGAAGATAACTTATTTCACAAGAGTTCATTTTGATATTCTAAGCAGAGTAGAACTTTGATACTTTACTGTTTTGTTTTTGTTTTGTGCATTGGGCTATTTCAGAAAAAGGTTCTCAGCCTTATATTTGTATGAGGAATTCTGTCTGCTTGTAAGTGACTAATTCACAGTGTTCTTTCTCTGTGAAAAAATTATTATTCCTAGTCACACAGAAATGACAGGGTTTATCTCAAGATTTTCCTACATGTACTGGCGCTCTCTGGATTACATGGATGTTAATAATTGTCACCTGCTGTTTTACGATGTGGTGTGGTTCTGGAGGCTGTTGGTGTGTTTGTAACTGACAGGAGAAACCTTGTTTTTCTCTTGTCATTTGGTGGATGATAAGCCCGAGCACAGGTGTAAATATTACTTTTGAGGTGAAATATCAGAGTTCCAGCGCTCCCCTCATTAATCATGAACACACGCAGCACACAGAGTTTTTTCATCATCATACATCACACTTCTTGGTTAGTCAAATGGTGTGAATTTTTTTTAGATTTGACTAGAACTAAAGACATACTGTAAACTAGAGGCCAACTAAGAATAAAGACAAAAAGTTCTTCATCATATATTAGGTTCTGGGCCTTTGCCCAGGTACTGTGACACATTTTGAGTCTTGAAAACTGTCTTGGCGAGTCTAGGTATGATTTGGAGTTTTCAGTTGTGCATTTTCAACATTGTTACAGTATTTTATTGGTAAGCTTAGGCAGGAATGCCAAAGCCTTTTATATTATGATAAGCAATTATTTCTTCATGGAACTTTAGCTTGTAACAGGTTGCTGAATATTTGATTTCTATAATTTGGAAAGTCCTATTGCTGTTTACTCTCCACATAGACATTGTTGATGTTTTGACGGCTGTATGGTTTTTCCTCGAAGCAAGGCGTATGGCTCAGGTTTTTCTGGAAGTGAGGTGTATCATCTTAATGAGCTCTTTCTTAGTAAAATACATATGTTGTGTGTGACATTCTGATTTCATGCAAAGCGTACTCATTATGAAAATAACTTGCAGAAAATGTTTGTACCATGACTGGTTTTTGGAACTGAACTCTGAAGAAAAACAAGGCTATGTGCTTTGCTAATCTGGAGGGAGTGCTTTTTTTTTTTTTTTAAAGATTTTATTTATTTATTTGACAGACAGAGATCACAAGTAGGTGGAGAGGCAGGCAGAGAGAGAGGAGGAAGCAGGCTCCCCATGGAGCAGAGAGCCCGATGTGGGGCTCAATCCCAAGACCCTGGGATCATGACCCGAGCTGAAGACAGAGGCTTTAAACCACTGAGCCACCCAGGCACCCCTGGAGGGAGTGCTTTAAGGAATAGTGTTACAATCTAGCTAAAACAGCTATCTAAAGTAATATATAGCATTCAGTTGTATATGTTCAAGACCTTATATCATTAGTTAAAATAGTTAAATTAATATTGATAATTTAGAGAAATTCAGACAACAGTTTTCTTTCCAGTTCATAAGATGGTGTAAATTCAGTCAGTGATATTCCTACGCATGGAAACCATGTGCACTCAAAATTATTTACCATCATTTTATTTTAGATTTGTAGATTGATTTATGTATAGTGAACTGATATATATCTCAATATCATATATTAGAGAATACAATTCAGTGAAATAAGTAATTTTTTCCCAAAATTACATTGTAAGTGAGACAAATGGAAAACTCAATGATTATGTTAAGCAGAAACATAGCTATTACTTGGATAATTATTTTAAGATTTTTACATTCTCTTTGTTGAATCCACTAGAGGCAAATTTCAACTTTCTTTCTGAAGTTCAACATTTTGGGGTGGTATATGTTTTTATTTTCTGTTTAGTGTTTTTGACTGCTAAGGCAAACCTGGGTTCCTTAATGTTGTGCTGGCAGTAGGTTAATAAGAAAGCATAATGTTCTGTTGTCTGACAACTATGATTTTTTAAAAAATATTTATTTATTTGAGAGAGAGACAGCGAGAGAGAGCTTGAGCGAGAGGAGAAGGTCAGAGGGAGAAGCAGACTCCCTGTGGAGCTGGGATCCTGATGCGGGACTCCATCCCGGGACTCCAGGATCATGACCTGAGCTGAAGGCAGTCGCTTAACCAACTGAGCCACCCAGGTGCCCAACAACTATGATTTTTAAAATTGAAATAAAAATTAATTGTCAGTATACAGTGATAAAACATGACAAGATAGTCTGTGTGTCCCAAAAGCTCATAAAACAAAAGTATGTTTTCCCTTAGAAATTTAATAGTGTTTACAACTGGTAGGCAAAGTTTTTAAAGATTTTTATTTATGTATTTATTAGACAGAGAGAGGGAGAGAGAGTGGGAGCGAGCACAGGCAGACAGAGTGGCAGGCAGAGGCAGAGGGAGAAGCAGGCCCCCCGCCAAGCAAGGAGCCTGATGTGGGACTTGATCCCGGGACTCCAGGATCATGACCTGAGCCGAAGGCAGCCGCTTAACCAACTGAGCCACCCAGGCGTCCCAAGTTTTTAATGTATTATAGAAACATCATGAACTTTATGCCCAGACTGAGGTTTAAAAATTCAAGTTCTGACATTTGCTAGCTTCTTGCCTGTAAGCAAGTTTTAAAAATTGACTCTGAGCCTCAGGTTCGTCATCTCTGAAATGGGCATGCCACACAAATTACACAGCTGCTGTATTAATGTGTATAGCTGAATATATAAATATATATTATGCACTTAGCACTGTCACAGAAAAGAGAAGGGGAATAGCAAGTAATAGCTCTTCTTACTGTTTTTCTTCAGAGTTCCTTCTCTGTTTTCTTGTCCTTAAACATTAGGACCATATGATCTATTTTCTTTGTAGGCCCAGCTATATTTCCTAGGGGTGACAACCAAAAACAATTGGCCTTTGTATGTGGATTCATTTCAGGATATCTGTATCATCAGTGATGTTTAAATTTTATTCTTCAAGTTTTTTGATTATAAGAAATCTACATGTCTCCTAGGTCTATTAACCATAGTATTTGATACATCAAAATACCTTATCCCCATTTGGATAATGAAGAATTTACTATATGAATGGCACTCACTGGGCAAATAATATAGAAAAATATGATGTGGCTAAGCATTAAGATGACCACTTCATTGCTTCTGTATCTAGTTCATAGGGACCTTCCTATCAGAGGTCCCTTTTCTAGGGCTGCATACTGAATGGATTTCATTGCTATAGAAAGATCCCAAGTGTGCCCAAGAAAGGGTTGACCCAAACTGTACATGGAATACACATTGTGTTTCCTCAGAAAAACTTTAGCAGATAAGTGATTAAGAATTGAATGGTAAGGTATGGATGGCTCTTTGACTTTTTCATCACATGTTGATACATAGATAGTCCAGTTTTCATACCTATTGGCTGCGTTGGCATTGGAAATTACGAGACTATTTTATGTTAAGATTTGGGGAAAACCTTAATAGTAAAAGATTATAGCCATTTTATCTTCAACAAGCAGCTCTCATTTATAAGACCAAAATGACTAAATAATACTCAAGAAGAAACTAATCTTCTAATGGAAATAAGTAAATGTACTCTGAAATCACAAAGAACACTTTTAAATTTTGCCATTTCAGGTTGAATAAATGGAAAACACTTGCATCACTAAAAAAGAATTATCTTGAAGTGATAAAGTACTACAAAGCATAAACCTAGAGACAGAGAAAACAGACCAAGTACATTGTCATTACTGAGGTTTTCATGGAAACAAACACTTCCCTGTTGTGACGTTGATTTGGTGTTATAGACTTGGATTATTATTGTTCCATAAAACATTTTAATGATACGTAATAGGAACGTAATAGTGCATCTCTTGCAAAGTTATTGTCAGTTCTGTATCAAAAGTAAGTGGACCCCAATAAAAAAGTTCTATTCTAATTACTTTAGGAAGTTGATTTTTTCTTTCGAAACTTTCTAAAATCTCTTTTATATCTTAGTAATTTACTTAAAGGAATTATTTGAAATTTCCCATTTTGTGCGGTGCAGAGACCATTGATAAAACATTTTCCTTATTCTTCCTAACCCAGCTTCTGTTTGTAGCCAGTACAAATTTCCTGCTTAAAGTCTACCACGGAATCAAGTGTGATGGACAGATAATGCCCTCTTCTCCCAAATGTGTTGGGAGAAGTTGGGAATGTGTTATCTTCCATGGCTGTCTTTGTTTGGGCTACTGGAACAGAATATCATAGACTATGGGGCTAATAAACAGTAGAAATTAGTTTCTCACAGCTCTAGAGGTTGGAAGTCTGCGATCAGATTGTCAGCATTGTTGGATTCTGGTGAGGGCCCTATTCTGGTTTGCAGAAGGCTGTTTTCTCCTTGTACTTGTGCATGGCAGAGAGGGTGAAAGAGTGCTTTCTGGGGCCTCTTTTATAAGAATACTAGTCTGACCCATGATCTAAGTTTCTCTCAAAGGCACCATCTCCTGACACTGTCCTATTGGGGGTTAGGATTTCACTATAAGACTTTTGGGGACACATTCAGTCTATAGTGAGGGCAAAAAAGGCTTTGAAGATGTGGTCAAAGGTAAGGACATTGAAATGGGGGATTTTGTGGGATTTTAAGGGTGGGTCTAGTCTAATTGCATTCGTCCTTAAGAAGGATCTTTCCCAGCTGAGACACAGGAGGGAGGAGGAAAGATTTCAAGTGGGAGAGGGACTCCACCCATTGCTGGCTTTGAAAGAAGAGGATGGTGGACCGATCCAAGAAATTCAGTGATCTTTACAAACTGGGAAAGGCGTTTAGCTGCTGGTCAGCAAGAAAATGGAGACCCTGGTCTTAAAACTGCAAGGAACTGAATTTTGTCAACAAGCAAGAAATGGATTTTCCCTTAGAGCCTCTAGAAAGGAATGCAGTCTGCCAGCCCCTTGATTTTGGCATGATGACCTACAGAACTGTAAGAAAGTAAATTGTTGCTGTTATAAGCCACTATGTTTGTGGTAACCTGTTATGGTAACAATAGAAAACAAATAGAGGTAGGTTTGCCTCTCCACATCATTCCAGCAGATCAAGGCAAGTGGGCAGTGGAATTGGATTTTTTTTTTTTTTTTCACTCCACACCCCTCCTGTAAACTGGAATAATAATACTTGCTCAAATACCTTCCTGGCTAATTTTGAGGACTGTTGCAAACACCCATCGAAAATAGCCAGGTCCTTTAATAAGTCAGCATAGTTGAGCAGAGAATTTATACCAGTGGGTTTTTTAATCCTTACTAGCTCTGTGGCCTTGGGAAAAATCACTGGAGTTTCAAGTCTTGGGTTTCTTTACTTGTAAAGAGGTACGATAATATTCTCTATTTTATAGGGTTGGCCCTTACTAGATTTAACTGCAGGGTAGAAAGAGGCTGATTTGGCCTGGACCCTCTCCTGCTAAGTCCTTAACCAGCCCTTCACCACAACTGCAGCAGTGTGAGAAACTGGCAGAGCAAGATGTTTTGATGTAATAACTCTTGGTGCATCAAATCCCTGGCCCCCTCATTCGTGGGATTGGACTGTGCATGGATTTCCAGAATCCTTTGTCTTTCTCATGTAAGGCCCAGATTAAAAACAATTCCATTGTCCTCCTTGGCTCTTTTCCCCAAGTCCATACTTTGAACTTGACACTTGATGTCTTACTCCTAAAATGGTAAGATGAGCAGGAAGAGATGAGCCCAAGTGAAAAAGGCATCGTATTTTTTCTCTGGGATTTAGGGCAGAGATGGCCTAATTGGCCCACTTGCAGATGTCCTCAGAGTGGGGTGGGGAGAGAACCTCCCTGGCTAGACAGTCTGAGGATTGTCTTTCCACACCCTCCTGCATGATAGCAAATGCTTCCAAATAGGGCTGAGAAAGAGATATTCTTATTAAAAACAAAACAAAACAAAACCAAAATGGAAGTCAAAGTGTTAAAAGGATATCCCATTATAGAAGAAAAGGCCTTTAAAGTCTTGTCACCTTGAAAACCCTTCTCCTATTCCAATATTTTTCTCTAGCTTGCTTTTGTTATAAAGTTGACACATGATGTTACATTAGTTCCAGGTGTGTAACATAGTGATTCCACAAGTTTATAAGTTATGGTATGTTCACCAGAAGTGTATCTACCATCTGTCATCATACAGTATTACTTTTAAGTATCTTCTCTTCTATTAATTCTCTACATCCAGATTCAAGAAACATTAGTCTCCACTATAGGGCAGAGCATATTATTAACAGACTTAGCATTCCAAGATGATAGATTAGTTCTTGGAAATGAAGCATCAGAGCTAAGTAAAATGGCCCACTAGGAGAGCTTCATGTTTTATAGGTCTTTTTTTCTGGGCTTCCTCTGAACTTCTTAGTGCCATGTCTTTCTCACCCTTACAGTAAATAGCTTAATGTCCTTAATGTCAGTTCCCTGTGAGCAAGGAGTTTTTTCACTTGTATACACTAATATGTCTCCAAAAGCTAGAGAACAGTCTAATCGGACACCTTGTAGGTTCTCAATAAATATTTGTCCAGTGAATATGAATGAATAAATGAGTGAATGAATGAATAAATGAAAACTTCTTACTTTTTTGGGTACCTTATATCTTTCCTTATTCCTGTGATGCCTCCAGTTTCCAAAATTAATTTCTTGTACCTCATAATATGAATAATTTTCTAACAGTGATCTGATTTAATTTTATGAAAAGGTTAAACTAAAAACGTAGCATTTTTTTCCTCCCTCACATCTCGTGGCTGCCCTTTCACCCCACACCCCTCACTGTAGGATATATTTAATACTTGTAACATCCTTGGAGATATCTGCCTATAGGAACTTCTATCTGATGGCTGCTCAGGACAGAGGACAGGAGACAAAAACCTAAAGCTCACCCAAAGTGGACAGTTTTAGAGACCAAAGAGTTCCAGCTTTATGGAAGAATAAACCTGTAAAAACCCATTGTACAGAAAAATGAGACAAGAAAATATACTTGTCACGATGTTGTTGGATTTTAGGGGGAAAAAAATCACCCCTGAGAATTTGTGGAAAAAATTGTGGTTCTTGCTTGAGTTTGAAATTTGAATTCTTGCTGTTGGTGTGGTCCATAAGACACCTAAAACTGGAAGCTGATCTCGACATGTTCTAGATTTCCTTTCTCTTGAGGTTATTGGTGGAAGCCAAGCTAAATCTTCTCCAGAGGACGTTTTCTTAAATCTGTGCCTCCAAGAATTAAAAAAAAAGAATTTCAATGAAGAAAATGACCTTCAAGTTGAAACAAGACCTGATATGAGAGAACCAGCTGAGATGAGACAAGAGACAGTAGAATCAGACCCCGTGGTGGTCAGACTCTAAGATGACCCATGATCCCTGCTACCTGATGTTCACAACCTTATGTGGTCTCCTGCCTCCCGCCCCATTATGAAGATAATCATCTCAATGGAAAGACAGGTTCCATACAGAGGAATGATGCACATAGTTGCCTTTTGCATAGCAAGAATGGGAGCCAGAGGATGGTATAATCATACCTTAAATTATTAAAAGAAAACTACTATCTCACTATAATTTTCTATTTAGCAAACCAGTCTTTCAAGAATAAGCACAAAACAGGGGGCCAGGGTGGCTCTGTCATTAAGTGTCTGCCTTTGGCTCAGGTCGTGATCCCAGGGTCCTGGGATCGAGCCCCTCATCGGGCTCCCTGCTCGGCCGGAAACCTGCTTCTCCCTCTTCCACTCCCCTTGCTTGTGTTCCCTCCTTCTCTCTCTCTCTCTCTGTGTCAAATAAATAAATAAAATCTTCAAAAAAAAAAAAAAAAAGAGAGAACAAGCACAAAACAGAGATTTTCAGACCATTAAAGACAGAGCTTGCCATCAATATAGCTTTCACTAAAGGAAATGCTAACGCACGTACTCAAGAGTAATTCCTTTAGGGAGATCTGAACACGAGAAGGAATGGTAACCAAAGAAAATTAGAAACTTGTGGCTACAGCTAAGCTGATACCCACTAAATGAAGCAGTAATGATCATAACTAGTTAGCGTGCTCAAAGCGATAGAACTGAAATATTTGACAACAGTATAAAATTGAAGGAGGAGTATGATGAGTTCAAGTATCTTAAATTATATTTTTTGAAAGGGTAATGCTGATTAATACTAGACTTTATATTTTCAAGTATGCATAATAAAATGTCAAGGGTAGGATTCAAAGAAAAGGGACAGAGTATATAATTTCCAAATTAGTAAAGTAAAAAAATGGAACAAGAAAGAAAATAATTTAAAATAAGGCAAGGGGGCGCCTGGGTGGCTCAGTTGGTTGAGTGTCTGACTTGATTTTGGCTCAGGCCCTGATCTCAGAGTTGTGAGAAAAGCCCCTTTTTGTGCACTCCGTGCTCAGTGGGGAGGCTGCTTGAGATTCTCTCTCTCCCTGGCCCTCTGCCCCTCCCTCTTCTCTTTCTCTAAACTAAATAAAAAAATCTTTAAAAAAAGTAAAATAAGGCAAGAAAGGAAGGCAAAAGCATGAGAGAAAAATACAAAACACAATATAATAGAGTATGAATAAGTCCAAATGTAATCACAATTTAGAAAGAAAACATAGTTTTAAGTGAATCAACAGAGTCAAAATTTGTTTCCTTGGAAAGACCAATATAATTAGCAAATACCTAACATGATAGGTCAAGTAAAAGAAAAAGCAGGAATAAAAAATTAAGAATAAAAAAGGGGAGCACAATTGAGACATTAACAAGATCAGAAAGCTATTGTGAATAATTTAATGGTAATAAAATTGGAAACTCAGCCCAAAGTGGCACAAAAGTTTTAGAAAATTATTTTTCATCCAAACTCAAAAAGAAGTAGAAAACCTGATCATTTTTATAAGCATTGAAGAAATTAAATCATTTAGTAAAAATATATCCACAAATAAAATACCAGGTTCCCATGGCATCAGAGCTAAGTTCATCCCAACATTGAAGGAACAAGCAAATCCAGTATTCCACCATAAACTTTTCCAGGAACAGCAGTGGGAGGTACAGTGCCATCTTGATGTCAAAATCAGAAAAGGAGTGCAGGAGAAAAGAAAATTGCAGACCTTTCTCAGGAATGTAAGTAGAAAAGCCCTAAACAAAGTGCTAGCTAATCTTATCTTGACTAGGGATTAGACACCCTTTCCCCCAATTCCCTTTTTTAAAAAAAAATATTTATTTTATTTGTCAGAGAGAGAGAGAGAGCTCAGGCAGACAGAGTGGCAGGCAGAGGCAGAGGGAGAAGCAGGCTCCCTTCTGAGCAAGGAGCCCGGTGTGGGACTCGATGTGGGACGGTCGATCCCGGGACGGTGGGATCATGACCTGAGCCAAAGGCAGCTGCTTAACCAACTGAGCCACCCAGGTGTCCCTCCCCCACCCCCTTTTAAGAAGGTGTTCCTTTGTTGTTGTTGTTAATATCCAAGGCAGCACCTGTTTAGCTTGTTAGGGAATGCAGGAGTTAATGTCTTTGGATTTGTTCTTGATTTTGATTTTCTCCAGATGGCCAAACATGTGACCTCAGTGTTCTTAGGAGATCCTGGCTAGAGGGTGTGTTCATCCCCAGGTATGAAGATACATATCAGAGTGGAGAAGTCAGCCTGAGAAAGTGACAGGTTGCTGACAGAGCGCTAGGGAAGTGGGTATGTCATGATGAGGGAATTGAGGTTGGTCGGGGAGTCTGTGGACCGCAAACCCCAGGTCCCCGGAAGTTCCGGGATAATTGATTGCTGCTAATATACTCCCAGGGACTGTTAGACCATGTGTTGCTGCTACTACTTATTATATGCCACACTGATGCTTATATACGTCAGGCTATCTTTTAAGTTATGTTCAGACATTGTGATTAGTTATTTTTGTGGTATGATAACCTTTATATTCATGAAGATTAGAAGGAATAGTGGTTCCTACAATAGCATTATTGCTGATCTGAAGAAGAAATTTTATTTGCAGAAAAACATAATTTAATGATTATTTTCTAAGAGAATGTTTTACACTTCTGGGAAGCTAGCAAGCTGACCAATATGTGTTTGCCTTGTGCCACTCAACTTCAAGTATCTCCCCCACCCCTACTCCCCCCAAAAAGGAGTTAGAAGACGTGGATGAACAATGAAAAAAGAAAAACAGTTTTTAAAAATGTAAGTCATAACACCAGGAATGAAATTATGGACTTGAATGCAGAGAATCATTTTCCTGTATTTGTTAGAATTTGAGATGTTGTGGAAGTATATGATGCGTTCTTGGGTTTGTTTGGGAAGCCAACTACGTAGATAAATTGTAAGCAGTAGTCAAGAGTTTTACATTTTACTTTTATATTTATGTATAATAGTTCTCTTAACTTGCAAAGGTTTTTTTAAAATTTTTTTTAAAGATTTTTATTTATTTATTTGTTAGAGAGAGAGAGAGAGAGTGAGCACAGGCAGACAGAGAGGCAGGCAGAGGCAGAGGGAGAAGCAGGCTCCCTGCCGAGCAAGGAGCCCGATGTGGGACTCGATCCCAGGACGCTGGGATCATGACCTGAGCCGAAGGCAGCTGCTTAACCCACTGAGCCACCCAGGTGTCCCCTTGCAAAGGTTTCTGACAGGTACTTATAAGAGAAAGATATTAATTGTAATTCAACATGCACACAAATACCTAATTGAAAGAGTGTTTTATGGAAAGATAGTCTTATAAAATGATAAACTTTAATATTTCCTTTTTTTCCCTATTTTATTCCATTCCGTTATTCAGCTAAAACAATGCAGGTTGTAAACCACTGAACTGATTTGGGGACACACTAATTGGTCACAACCTGCAGTTTGAAAAATACTATTTAATATTAGATTGCTAATCTCTCTTTAGGTAACTACTGATCTCTGTCACTGCAAATTATTTAGGTAGAGTCACTTGAAATAATTTTTCCCCCAGTCTTTCTAGTTTGCCATTGAAATGGTGGCAGCATGATAATTGTAACCTACATAACACATTATCATCTTTGATAAGTTTAATTCTGTTGCTGAACGTTGGAATTAATGCCCATGGTAACTGAACGTAGAAATACCTATACTTACCATTGTAATAAGTTGAATGTGCAAAATCAGATGGAAAGGAGGTTCCCTTCTACTGCAGGCATTTTTAAAATTCCAAAATATATGTGTTAAATACTAACTGTTCCTGTGATCTAGGAAAACCTATTGTGTGTATGAGATTAGCTTGTTTCTTATATTTAGAAGATTAAAAATACTATTTAAAATACAATGCTGTGTTGAAATCCTAATGTTTCCATATTTTAAATTGTGACACCATTTTATAATTCTTTGGTTCTGACATCACCAATAAAATAAATGCAGCTCCAGAAAACAATGCATTTTAAAATGCCATGAAATGGACCCAAGTGTTATCTATTTAGAACACAGCTGTATAGAATAGAATGTTGTTTTATGTAAAGTAGCAGCTTTCACACTTCACGTATCTAGAAGAGCTTTATAAAACAAAGCATTAAGTGTGAACTGCTTCATTTTTATTCAAAGTTTATGAGATTGCAGAAGTACCATTATATTGCCTTTGCTTTAAAATGCAATTCACAGTAAAAGACATCTTCCTTTTCTTTTTTAATAAGTTTCAGTGGGCTGAAGCTTAAAGTGTCTTGTACTTCGCATCCATTTCCCTAGGCTGAAGACATTGAGGTGAACTCTGATTTTGCATGCTCTGTTGCTTTGTGGATAACACAATGTGCAAGTCTTCATGTTAAATCTAAGGTACCAGTGGTGAAAGGCAAAATATAAGCCTTTTAATACCGTGTCCATTTTTGAGTTTGTGCACGAGCAGACACGCTTTCTGTATTTGACTTGTAGTTGTTAACCACAAATCTGTCTCTGGCTACACTTTTGCCTTTTGCATTTCTGACCTACTTCTTGTTGTTGGCCAAAGGCATTGTTTCAGCAACCTGCCTGCCGTGCATGGGACCTGCCTGGCAGCCCTTGCCAGCCCCCAGAAGTATACAGCTCTCTCATATCCGTGGGGTTGGGCTCTCATGTGTTTGTTGGGTCCACACCTTTTGACCTAGTTCTTCCTTTCCCTGTAAGTCTGTGTGTAATGCTCTCTTGTTCATCGTTTGTGTGGTCCAGTTGTAGTAAATAATCCAGAACCCAGAAAAGAGAATGTATTAATGGCTAATATTCAACATTTTCTATGTATTAAGCTCTGTTTATAGTAGATTACAAATACTATCTCCCGTCAACCCTATGAGATAGATTCTAATATTATTCATTATTCTATTTTGCTGCAGAGCAAACTGAGACCAAGGGAACGGTTAAGTATCGCACCCAAAGTCAGCCAGTTACTAAGCAATAGTTAAAATCTGCACTAGAGAATCTCATTATGTTTTGCAAGTTAAGAAAGGCAGAGTCCCCCTCAATATTTTTCTAATAAATTGAGTTCCTGAAGCCCGTTTGGTTGGTGTTATGGATGCTTTGCTTTATTTGATGCTGAAATAATATTTTCAGTAAATAAGTACTTCAGATAGGATCATACTAAATAGCTTGAGATATGAAAATTTTAGCTTATTTATTGATTTTTATTTCAAAGTTGGTTAATTATCATTTGTTATATTTACAGAACAATCTTATATACTCTGCATGTTTCTCTCTATAGTAGAGGGCCTTTTCTATTTCTATATGTGTAAAGGTACTCCTTCAAACTCACAGTGAAAGATAACAAAGGATATTCTGAAAAACATACCAGCAGATAAATATATGTATTCAGATGGGGCACTTGGGTGGCTCAGTGGATTAAGCATCTGCCTTTGGCTTTGGTCATGATCCTAGGGTCCTGGGATTAAGGTCCACGTCAGGGCTCCTTGATCAGCAGGGAGCCTGCTTCTCCCTCTCTCTCTGCCTGCTGTTCCCCTGCTTGTGCTCTCTCTCTGTGTCAAATAATAAATAAATAAATAAATAAATAAATAAATAAATAAATGTATTCAGTGAGGCATTTATATGGACTGAAGAAGTAAAAATCTACTATTGAGAAAATATGTTGTTATGATATGTGTGAAACTTGGAAAAAGGAAAAATTATTGCTTAGGGAAAGAATACTGTTGGCTTTTCATGATTTTGATTTGGATGACAAGAAATTAAATTAACTCTGATTTTGGAAATGTTTATGATCCTACCAGTAATTGGTCTAACAGCCCCAGGAGATTAAATTTTGGATCTTTGCAGTGCGTTGGCTTACTGCTCAATTCAGAAATATCTGTGCCGTAAAAGTAAGCCCCACCCTTTCAACATTTCTCCCTATAACTTTTTACTTCTTAAATGAGCCAATGCTCACCTAGTATGCTCAGTGCTGGTTAGCATGACCCTATCTGAAATACTTGCTTACTAAAATTATTTCAGCCTAAAATGAAACAAAGCATTCATAATAGCAACAAAATAAGTTTCAATAACTCAGTTTTTTGAATGAATGGAGTCAACTTGCTGAGTAAACTTAAATTATCTGAACATTTTTAAATCTAGAGAATCTGGATGGCTCAGCTGGTTGAGCGTCTGCCTGTGGCTCCCGCCATGATCCTAGGGTCCTGGGATCAAGTCCTGCATCAGGCTTCCTGTCACAAGGAGTCTGCTTCTCCCTCTCCCTCTGCCCTCCTCTCTGCTCTGTGCTTTCTCTCTCAAATAAGTAAACAAAATCTTTAAAAAAAATTTAAAATATACCCCTATTTAGCAAACAATAAACATCATGCTTGGATACAATTTTCTTCTATGACTAATACTTCTACAAAATCTGCCTGTTCTCTTAAATCATACTTTGGCATTTATATGCTGAATCAGACTCTAGTGTTTTAGAACAATTAGAATTTAGGCAGAGCAGCTTTCATCATTTCATCATTTTAATTGGTTTGATAGAACCGGTTGGATATACTGAAGACCTACTAGGTGTTGATTCAGTGCCAGGTGCTAGAAGGACTGATAGAATATGTAGGCAGAGGACTATTTAGAATATTAATATACATAAATAAAATCTTGAAAAAAAAAGAATATTAATATACAAAAGTATCTAATCACTAGTCACTTAGAGCATACATGTTAAGACAGTCTTCCCAGAATGCAGAGAAGATAAAACAGGAAGATAATGGTAAATGTCAGAGACACCTGTTGTAACTGAATTCAAGTTCGTGCACCCGAGGTGCAGCAAAATCTATCACTGAGACATAAAATTGTGCAAAGAAAGTTTGAGAGGCTGCCAGATAAGGACAGGGAAGGAAGCTTCAACATCCTCCCTTCCCCAAGAAGGAAGGTCAGGGATTTTTAAAGCAGGAGAAAAAGGATGTGGGTAAAGGGAAGAGGAGCTACTTGACTCAAAATCAGATGAAGGAAGTTACTAAATAAGGGAGGGTTAATTTCATTTTGTTGTGTTCAGAGAGGAGGTCATTAGTCCCACTGGGTCCTGGCTGGCTTCTTGGCGAAACCTTGAGTTTCCTACAAAACAACGAAATTAACACATGGTTTTCATGGTGTCAGGCAGGAATAGTACAGAAAAATGGTGGCAGACAGCACTCTGAGAGCAAACAAGATTTTGGTAAGAGTTGCAGCTGCACTGCTCTGCCCTGTTAAGTTTTTAGTTATTGGTTTCGTTTCACTACGAAGATGTTAGCTCAGTTTTTTATTTTTTAAAGATTTTATTTATTTGATAGGGAGAGACACAGTGAGAGAGGGAACACAGGCAGGAGGAGTGGGAAAGTCAGAAGCAGGCTTCCCACTGAGCAGGACCCTGGGATCACGACCCCAGCCGAAGGCAGATACCTAATGACTGAGCCACCCAGGCACCCCTTAGCTCAGTTTTTTAAATTGAAATTGTCAAACCGTGGCCTGCCAGACACTTATGGCCCACAGCCTGCTGTTGCGAATAAAGTTTTATTGGGGCTTGGCATCCTTATTAGTCCATATATTATCTATGGCTGCTTTCATACTGCAAAGGAAGCATTAGGAGACCATAGGGACTGTAAAGCCAAAAATATTTATTGTCTGATCCTTTATAGAAAATATTTGCTGACACTTGGCCTAAAATATATGTGAAAATTATTTGTAACTTCTCTTCAAGATATTGTATGTACACATTTAAGTTGCTATAATATCATGTAACTTGAGTGCTGTGGTTTGGAATGAAATTTTCTTAAAATGTCACAGTGAATAAGTGTATTTTATGATATGAAAAGATATGTTCAGACTATCTGGAAAAATCCATTTTTTTATTACTGTAAAACTGTTTTAAGAATAGGTTGTGTTTTTGACTGAAATGAATTTTTATTTTGTATGGAGCTCTAGTTCTCATCAATTGGCTATTTTGATCATGACTTAAGGAAAATTGGAATGTTAACATAGTTTCTATTTTCTGCATTTGATACTTTGTTAATGGGAGTTAGTATATAAGTTTCTCATTTACAGAATATTGCAGTTGATTGTAAATCATAAGTTAACAATTACATATTACTTTGACTTAGTGGCAGTATACAACACCACAGTGTGATGTCTGTAAGTTTCATGTTACATGATAGTCATTCACCTTATAAAATGTATCCAGTGGTTGAATAAGAAGCGTTGGAGTAATTGGTTTATTTTTTTGAAGGCTGGCATAGAAACATTTTGAAAAGAATGCCACTTCTATGTGTTTTAGTTTTATTTAATCCATTTAAACATTTTTTTCTGGCCGTGTGGGATATAGTTCTAAGGACTAAAGTGTATCTTACCCCTGAGTGGCATCTTACACGTGGCTCTTAATATAGTAAAACTTGACTGTGTGTTTGCTTTCTATCTCCTCATGGGTGGGTGATGGGTATGCATGGTGCCTGGCTCACTACAGTCACTGAGTAAATAAGTTGTTTTGAATTGAAGGATCCCTGTAATGAGAAATTGCACATTTAAAAAAATTCCCCTGAATTCTAAAGTATTCTTACTGTTCTTACTTTTACTTAAAATACAGTGGGAGAAAGTCTGTTTGCCGCACTTGATCTCCAAAAGGAGGGATTGTGCTTGATTCCTCTTTTTATTGTTAGCACCTGTCACAGCATGGAGTTTAAACTTGCCAAGCAAGGTTATTAGTAATAGGCCTAGTGTTCCTTATCGCACAAAAAAATAGGCATTTGTTTCTGGATCTGGATGACGTTCTTTCACGTGAAGCAGATGAGAGGAGGAGGAGTAAGGAGTAATCTGTATGCCTCACTGGGTTGAAGGTCTGAATAGTCAAGGATTGCTGAATGGATGAACGGAAGACTGGTAATTAGACTCCTAGCTGTCAGGAAGCCCAGAATTGAAATATTAGAGCTATACCAAGAGCTGATTTAGCAAAAAAAGTATTTTTTTTTTCCTCTGGTATAATTTAGCAACACTGAGGATGCTATTAAGGTATGTTCCCTTGGAGAGAGTGAATTTTCAGACCTGAAAATGTTGGCATTTTTGAAATCCTGGAGAAATCTTCCAGACTGAAAGATGGGAAGGGATCCAAGTCTGCTTTTTTTTTTTTTTTTTAAGATTTTATTTATTTATTTGACAGACAGAGATCACAAGTAAGCAGAGAGGCAGGCCGGAGTGGGGGGGGAGCAGGCTCCCTGCTGAGCAGGGAGCCCGATGCGGGGCTCGATCCCAGGACCCTAAGATCATGACCTGAGCTGAAGGCAGAGGCTTAACCCACTGAGCCACCCAGGTGCCCCTCAAGTCTGCTTTTAAAGGATGCTTAGAGTAGTGGTACGATGGCAAAGGTTTAATAAGTGCTCTCCAGAAGGTGACAAAAACCCTGATCTGTAGTGTTTTCCAGCTTCTATTGTATAAATACTCCCACCATGGCTGATTTAAGCTACTGACTTGACATCACTGAAAATGGAGTTGGAAAGAAATACCCAAAATTGACTCTCAGGGGGACCAGCCAGATCTAGCACACAGTTCTTTAAAGTAACCTTAGCTCTTTGTTGTAGGGATTTACTGCACGGTTACTAGAAATTATATGGACGTGTTTCATGTTATTAACTAATGAGTATGAATGTGACCATTTGTTTTATGCACAGGGGTGAATATGAAATTGTGAAAAGTTTGCAACAAAGTTTCCTTCTTTTTAACTTGGTGGGAGACACAATTGTAGTTTGCAAAATTTGTGTCTCAGAAAGGCCAGATCGCATGGTCCCAGGAATTTCCTTTGCTGTTCAGTAGCGGTGACAAGTAAAAGCATCTCATAATTCTCTTTTCAAATGAATGGGCTATCCCAAAGGTACAAGAAGGAGGTGGCTTTGGGAATTTTTGCTATTACTGGAATGAGGCAGCACCATGTAATTGCCCTAGCCAATACTGATTTGGTTTTGTGAATCTACGTGTTTTCTGAATAATTCATACCTAACCAAGTGATTCATTTTTAAGATTTATCTTATTATTATTTTTTAAAGATTTTACTCATACACTTATGTGAGAGAGAGAGCACAGCAGGGGGAGCAGCAGGCAGAGGGAGAAAGCAGGCTCCATGCTGAACAAGGAGCCTGATATGGGACTTGATCTCAGGACCTTGGGATCAAGACCTGAGCCGAAGGCAGATGTCCAACCATCATTTTTTGGAAATGGTTCATTTTTGCTATTCAAGTAGCAGCCTGGAAGGTCTGAGAAGCCTCTTTTATAGGCATCTGGTAGCAGTGCTTGCCTGCAACATGGTGTCAATCCTGTCTGTGTGCTAGGTACATGGGCTGTGCCTTCATGGTATAATTTCTCACAAGAGTCTGACTTACTCTTTCTCTGTGTTGCTAACATGCCACTCAAAAAACCGAACAGCATTGGACATAATGTATATAAATTTCCTTTATGTTGGAAACTTGGTCATCATATCCTATTTTTCCTATATATGTTGACTTTCTTTTAAAGCTATTTATGGGATTTAAGACATTCTTTCATTGTCTTCATAGGAATAGGGTTTCAGTTCATTTCTTCTTCATATTCTCCCACTTCTTCCTGAACTTGGGGTTGTTTAGCTTCTTTCCCCATGATTCACCTGCAAATGGTTCCGTTCAGCACTCTCTCTGCTGTCTTCATTTCCTGCTGTTCTCTGTAAGACCTAATCTAAACTCATGCCTTTCTCAGAAAGGCCAGGGGGCATGGCCTCATGCCTTGCCCCCTCCCTACCACTGACTGAGTTAGGTGCTAGGTACTTCTTGCCTGGGCGATTCTACCTGTCTGCTAATATCTCTCTGTGTCTTTACGTGTCTTCCCTCCAATCCACAGTGTGGCCAGAGTGAAACACCTAAAATGAAAATCTCATCATGGTAGGTGACATTGGGCTTCCCTAGTAGAGCAATAATTAGGTGCCCTTCTAAAAAATTCTCATCAAGCAGAGAGGGTCAATTATCATATGGTTTCACTTATATGTGGAGCATAAGGAATAACAAGGAGGACATGGGGAGATGGAGAGGAGAAGGGAGTTGGGGAAAATCAGAGGGGGAGATGAAGCATGATTGTGGACTCTGAGAAAGAAACTGAGGGTTTTGGAGGGGAGTGGGTGAGGGGTTGGGTGAGCCTGGTGTTGGGTATTATGGAGGGCATTGGGTGTGGTGCATAAACAATGAATGCTGAAACACTGAAAAGAAATAAAATAAAATGGAAAAAAAAAAAAGAATGGTATCGGGGTGCCTGGGTGGCTCAGTCGGTTAAGCATCTGCCTTCAGCTCAGGTCATGATCCCAGGGTCCTGGGATCCAGTCCTGCATCAGGCTCCCTGCTCAGTGGGGAGTTTGCTTCCCTCTCTCTCCCTCTGCTCCCCCTGCTTGTTCTCTCTCTCTGTAAAATAAATACAACCTTAAAAAAAAAAAAAGAATGATATTAACTATAGATTTCTCCTAAGTGCTCTTTATCAGACTGAGGACGTTTTCTTCCATTACTTGTATACTGAGTTTTTTTTTTTTTTTTTTTTTTTTTTTTTTTTTTTTAGTCACAACAGGCATTAAACTTTATCCAGTGCTATCTCTGCATTCATGGAAAGAAAAGTTCTCTTTATCCTTCCACATTTATTTAGAGGTCTGCCTTGGAGGGGGCAGAGGTTTGAAGAGGGCTACTGGTGGCTGGCTCAGTTAGTCCTGCCTGCTTGCCCAGAATGCACATTACCAGAGCCATGGGGATATATCTGTTGGAGGATATACTCTACCTTGTGAGACTTACCAAAGTGGTCTTTCATATAGCCTGTCCCTGAGAGGACTTTGTAAAATACAGTTTTCACCATCATGATCCATTTCTAGTGATAGTTTCTTGGTAACTTTGATGAAGTTATAGAACATAGGTGAGGTTCGGTGGGGTAAGGTCTGGAGCCGATGACCAAGAAAGAATTCTTGAGACATCTTTGGTGCAAAATGGTGGTTTACTAAAGCACGGGGACAGGACCCATGGGCAGGAAGAGCTGCTGCCTCCGGGGATGTGAGGAGTGGTCTATTATATACTAGGAAGTTGGGGAGGGGATTAGGGATGGCATAAGTCTCTAAGGAATTTTGGAAGCAAGGTTTCCAGGACCTTGAGGGGCTAGCTATTGCCTGGGGGGAAGGTTATTCATTACCAGTAATAAAAATCTTCTTGTGAGACACTTTAGATGTGTATCAGTGGGTCATATGCTTGGGAATGATTGTCGCACTATCTTGGAGGTTTAGAGATAAAGTTTCCTAAAGGAATTGTTAAAGTAGACGTACAGGATCCTGGTTGGGGGCAGGGGGTTGGTCAGGCTAGGATTGTCCTTTGCCCTTAGCAAAGCCTTAAGGTGGAGGTCACTCTGCCTGTTTTAAGGGCTTGTCAGTAGGTAAGGAAATTTAATAATTATTCTTCTGCCTCTGTGTCCCACATCAACATGAGCAGCTGCCTGGCTAGTCACTCTTTTAATGTGATTCTGCCTACAGATACTTTGTTATGTTGATGTTGTTTGGGAATATAGCTGAAGTTCGGTGGGGTGAGGTCCAGAGCTGATGCCCAAAAAAGAATTCTTGAGATATATTTAGTGTAAAATGGTGGTCTTATTAAAGCACGGGGACAGGACCTGCGTGCCTGTGTGCGGAAGGGGCTGTGGCACCTGGGTTGTGAGGCATGGCTGATTACATACTTGGGGATTGGGGGAGGTAAGGAAAAGGGAGGTTGTCAGAAGAACTTTTCTTGGGGCACCTGGGTGGCTCAGTGGGTTAAAGCCTCTGCCTTCGGCTCAGGTCATGATTCCGGGGTCCTGGGATTGAGCCCCGCATGGGGCTCTCTGCTCTGCAGCGAGCCTGCTTCCCTTCCTCTCTCTCTGCCTGCCTCTCTGCCTACTTGTGATTTTTCTTTCTGTCAAATAAGTAAATAAAAATCTTAAAAAAAAAAAGAACTTTTCTTATGCTAAAGCAGTCCTATAAGACACTGAAGGCCTTGCCATTGTCTAGTTAAGGTTGCTTTTCCCTCTAGGAAGGTATTAACATTAAGACAGTTGGGAACTTCCTGGAGGAATGTCCAGTGGGGGTTGGGGGAGAGTTGCAGGGTGTTAGCTCATGCTTTGTTCTCAGCTTTCTGCTACCCTTTTGGTGATAAATTCCTTTCATTTGGCCGGTGTATGTTTAGTGTGTACATAGTACTCAGTGGTAATATTCACAGATTTTAAGGGGTGCTGTCCTTTACTATGAAATAACTCAATTATGATAAGATTTTGTCTTAGGTTATACAAAATCATTTAGCGCTCGATTAATTTAGTGATTTGGACAGTTGGCGTATTGAGTTTACTCACAATATGGCTTGTTTATAATAATCTAGTGGGGGCAAAAGTAATAATGAATTTGATATAACAGCATTATGATCAGAGCCTGAGCGTAATAAAGGGGTAACTGACAAGTGAAAATTGAGGAATTTGGAAAATGTAACCAGGAAAAAGTTGGCTGCTAAGTGGAAATTTTGATTTCCAGTATCCCAGAGGTATTGTTACTATCCTATATCTGCTTTTACCAAAACTATCTACTGCAGATATTGGAAAGATAATTCCTTGGCTGGAAGCAGTCTCTTTCTTATGGTGATCACCAACAGAAGAATTATTAAAAAAAGAAATTTGCTTCAGAAATCACTTTATCATAACAGTGTTTTGATAAAGTGATTGAAGTGATTTGAAGCAGGAATGTGTGGTTGTGGGTTTTTTTGGTTTTGTTTTCCCTGTAAAATTTTAAGGACTTATGCATCAGGAACTTTGGAAGCAGTTGTATTTGGGAACTTTCAGACCGAAGGGGCAGTGGCACCATCTCCATTTTAACCTCTACTTAGACACATCCTGGTATTCCAGGGAATTCAGAACTATATTACTCTTCTTTAGAAAAAAATTTAATTGAAGGATAGTTGACATATAATATTAGTTTCAGGTGTACAACATAGTATTTCTACAATTGTTTCTTATTTTTTAAAAGATTTTATTTATTTATTTGAGAAAGAGAGAGCAAGAGAGCATGAGCAGGAGAGAGAGGGAGAAGTAGGCTCCTTGCAGAGCAGGGAGCCTGATGTGCAGCTTCATCCCAGGACCCCAAGATCATGGGGCCTGAGCCTAAGGCAAACGCTTAACCCATTGAGCCACCCAGGTGCCCCTCTGCCATTCTTTACATTACGCAATGCTCACTAGGGTAAGTGCAGTCACCGTACAACGTTGTGACAACTGTACTGCTTTTCCATGCTGTACTTTTTATCCCTGTGACTATTTTAGAACTGGGAGTTTCTACCTCTTAATCCCCTTCACCGGTTTCACCCTTCCCCTCTGGCCACCACCAGTTTGTTCCTTGTATTTATGAGTCAGTTTCTGTTTGTTTGTTTTGTGTTTAGATTCCACATGTAAGTGGAATTGCTTGGCTTTTGTCTTTCTCTATCTGACTTATTTCAAAGGACTGTTTTGTTTCTGAGGGCCAGTAGATGAAGGTAGGACTAGTAGGTTATTTGTTTTTAAGATATCTCATATAGTAAAATGACAATTCTTGACATTTCTGGCTTTGTGTACCTCAAGGAAAGCAAATAATTTATTATCTGGTTAAATTCAGTTTTCCTTTTAAACAGATATTTGTAAAATATGCCAACTAGCCCTGGGTAAATAAGTTTGAAAAGCCACATTGGAAATTGAATTAATGACACTTAACAGTATCCTATGATCAAATAAACCCAGCACCTAATTAAATTTATTCTTCATTATTTCTTGTTGTTTCCTCTATTTAGCTTAACATTGGTAGTAGTAATAAATTTGTACTACATAAGGCTCTGTAATTTATAAAAATGTCACCTATACCATCTAATTTAATCATCACTATGATTCTGGGATGTAAGTTGAGCTGATACATTAAGAGAAAATTGAGGTTTAGAGAGGTTATGTCTTGCCAAATATCATACAGCTTATCAGTGGAGGATCTAAAATCCAGGATTTAAATTCTGGCATCTGGCCTTCCTTCATTCCTTCTACCTCCCTCCATCACTCTTATTTCTGTCTTACAGATCTTGTTACCACTGAGGTACTAAAGAGACATCAGAACTGATCAAAATCTCTTGCTAAGAAAACATTTATCACCTATTCATAAATCACATTTGTTAATGCTACAATTTCTGACCTAATTAGTTACTCTTTTACTTTCCTAATTTTAGGATGACCTTAGATTTTCTACATGCATTTTTTTCCCTAAGAAATAAAAAAATCAAAGTATAATTTAAAATTCTTGGGATTTTGCAAATACGAGGCTGAAGTATTAACATCCTCTAATGAACAGAACAGTAATCTGTTACATAACCGTGGGACCAAGACAAATCCCTCAATCCACACAGTGTTAGTTATTCACATATTGATTCTGACAAGTGTTTTTGCTGATTTAGTAAGGCATAAACTATTAAATGAGGTGGGCCAAGCAACAATTATAGTAACTCTACTTAAATCTGTGTAAGATTCTTTACGTTCATGAATTTTTCATTTCTGGAACAGCTTTTTACATGAGACATGTTTGGTGTAGACAGTCAAAAAATAAGAGCATTTTCCACTTCATTTAAAAATATTTCCATCAGTTAGATAACAATACGCCAAAATTCAGAAGAATGTGTTTAAATGCGAACATCTGTTTTGTTTTTCCTTTAACACTTGAAGTGATTTATTACCCACACTAAATTTGGTTCTGCATATCTTTTCCTGTAGTTAGTTTGAGATAGAAGATTGCCAAAGTTTTAGCCTTTATAGTGTCTTTTTTCTTTAATCCTTGTTTCTGATCAATGAGCTGAAAACTGCCTAATTGGATGGCAGTAAATCAGCACAGGAAGTGACTTATCTTAACTCATTTTTTTAGCTCTGATCTATAACAAACATGGGAGCAGGTTGCATTTTG
The DNA here is from genome assembly GCA_003697995.1 of Taxidea taxus jeffersonii. Classification (NCBI taxonomy): domain Eukaryota; kingdom Metazoa; phylum Chordata; class Mammalia; order Carnivora; family Mustelidae; genus Taxidea; species Taxidea taxus. The sequence goes on along the minus strand of RCUC01124545.1, from coordinate 52,809 downwards.
GGGTCAAATAGTATGAGAAACACACTTTAATCATTTGGATCCACTTTTCGTTTTTATTTATTTATTTATTTATTTATTTATTTATTTATTTATTTGTCAGAGAGAGAGAGCGAGCACAGGCAGACAGAGTGGTAGGCAGAGGCAGAGGGAGAAGCAGGCCCCCTGCCGAGCAAGGAGCCCGATGTGGGACTCGATCCCAGGACGCTGGGATCATGACCTGAGCTGAAGGCAGCCGCTTAACCAACTGAGCCACCCAGGCGTCCCAGGTTTTCGTTTTTAAAGAGCTAATTAGAGAAGCGTTGCTTTCTGGATCCATCATTATGGTCATGGGCTAGTTTGACCTTTGTATCCCTGTCAATTTGGGACACCTTATTTTGGTAGCTAGTTTTCTTCCTTTCTAATTGCACCACTCATCATGTTTTCCCTGATTTTCTTTAGATCACAGTTCTTATTGTTAAATTCACTGTTAGCTCTCAGATCCCTTGCTCTGATTTTTCTTACTGCTGGAAGTTTGCATTCTTTCCTGTCCTTTGTTGACTCTCCACATGCAATACTTGTTTGGGAAGCACCTTGCTGTTTGCTATATGTGTGTTGTGAATGATGAGTTTTCTCTCATACCTCTCTGGTAGCTATTGTAATTTGATTGATTTGGGAAAGGGGAAAGAAAGAAGGAAAAATGTCACGTTAGATTCTTGCACATGTAGCATTTCTCCATTTTGATAAACAGGAACATTTAAATAGACCAGGTTAATATATGGTGCTGAAGTATTATGTTGATGTTTTCTAATAGAAAGCATGACAAAAGTCTGTAGGGCATAATTTTGAAAGCATAACAAACAAAATAAATAGCATCTTTACCCGTAAATATTTTTGTGGTTTTTGAATATTTTATTTTTGGTTGAAAGTTTCAGAATCCACATTACTTTGCTTTGAAAGGAGGGGATAGGTAGGTCTGCGTTCTTGGGTAAGCTCTCCGGAGAGTACATCGTGTGCCATTGTAGGACGAAATCCAGATTTGTGTTTTGGAAGTTATTCCTAGGAGAGTGAACTTTTTTTATTACTTGGTCAGATTCCAACCAAAGGTATATAGTATTTGATGAATAGCTAATGCAGATAATTAACAGATTAAGAGAATGTGTGAGCCCAAGCATGAACAGAGAAGTTGGGAAGGAGGTTATCAGTGTAAAAAAACATTAGAAATGAACAGGGTAACTGGAGCATGAATGAAATCAATTTAATTTGTGAGAACTTATATTTCCTTAGAATTATATTCTTATTTCTTATTTTGTATGATTTAGGCTGTGTCCACAGTCAGTAAAGAATATCTGTGCCTCAGATGTCTGGCAGATGAGACATGTCATGATCTCAGCATCTAGGGATGACCCCTGGGGTATCCCCCCTCTGTCAGACTCCACACTCAGCCCAGAGTGTGCTTGAGGTTCTTTCCCTCTGCCCTTCCTCCCCACTTGTGATCTTTCCCTCTCTCTCTCTCTCTCTCAAATAAATAATCTTTCAAACAAATTCCAGGAATAGTGATTTCAAGGGTTTAAGGAACGCAGATGGAGACCTCTATCTGCTAAATGCAAGAGGAAGAAGCAGACATCAGCCTGACCATCCTGGGTCTCATTCTGTTCTTACATAGTTTGGAAGCTTGAAGGAGGGACTGATTGTTTGCTCTCACTTTCCTTTGTACCTGAGAGAGATTTTATGCCTGGCCATTGAACAGCTATTTGGAGAGGAGCGCCTCAAAAGGATGAAAGATAAAGATAAAAGATTCCAGTTCTCATGGACTTTTCCAGAACCTGGATGGCCACCTGGATGTCTGGCATCTATAATAATGTCTGCTAGACTATTGATTTGCCAGCAGGTAGGAAGCAGACACTGGGGCCAGATAAAAGGAGGATGAATTTGAACTGAAAGTCACTCGTCCCCTCCATGTTTATTAGCACTTGGCCTGTTGACCTGTGCTGTGATGGTCCTGTCAGAATTCAGGCTTTGTCCCTCATGGGATATACACACAATTGGCCTTATTTTATCCCCATAATCTGTTGCTTGTTGCTACCTTTTGGTGAGTTCTTTCCCAGCCATAGATTCCTAGTATCCTTGTGATATATTCGTTCTCACCACTTTTGTTACTTGTAGTTATATTAAAATGATAGCAGCTTCAAAGTATTAAATTTCACGGATTATTGCCGTTAAACTAAACAAGAACTTAAACTAATGAGTTTTGGCCAATTTAAAGAAGAAGAAATATATTTGGAGGGTAGGAGATTTCTGGAATCTGAGTTTTCCTGTTAAAAAAAGAAAGAGGGATGCCTGGATGGCTCAGTGGGTTAAGCCGCTGCCTTCAGATCGGGTCATGATCCCAGCGTCCTGGGATCGAGTCCCGCATCCTGCTCTCTGCTCGGCAGGGAGCCTGCTTCTCCCCTCCCCTCTCTGCCTGCCTCTCTGCCTACTTGTGTGATCTCTGTCTATCAAATAAATAAATAAAATCTTAAAAAAAAAAGAAAGAAAGAAAGAAAGCCATGACTTCTTAATACTCCCTCTCCTCCTACCTGCTCTCTTCAGGAGGAAGGAAAGAAGGTATGCTACTTTAGGCTCATACTGTAGGTGGGTTCTCAAGGTCCTCCGTATGTGAAAGTATGTATTCCAAAGATGAGAAAGGTTTGGAAATGGTACAGAATGGTTACAAGTCTTGTGAGTAATTAATAGATTTTTTGAATGGAAAAGGATTATGTTTGCTTTAGAATGTTAGAACAAGTGCCACTTGTTACTTTTCTGTGCTTTCTTTTGTTTATATTCCTGTTAATACAGCATAACTGTTTGTTTTTAATATAGCATTCAATCTGATGGCAGCAGATTGAATTTATTGTTTTTAAACAATCTTAATAAAATGCACTGCATGTTAACCAATCTGTAGGGATTTATGGATTTAATATAGGATGGAACTATCACATACTATACACAAGACAACGTAGCCCTTTCCATTGAAGAACTTAAATTTTTTGCAAGGTAGTTAATATGTGACTCATTTCCAAAAATTGTTTGAGACAAAACAGAACAACAACAAGTAAGATTTAAAGACATATGTAATTAATTCTTGAGATTCAGTTACCATAATAATTTTAATTAAGAGCAAATACTATTACTCCTTCTGAAATAAGGCAGGAATTTTTCTTTTTTTTTAAGATTTTATTTATTTGAGAGAGCGAGATGAGAGAGTCAGGGGGGAGGGAAAGAAGGGGAGGCAGACTCCCTGCTGAGCTAGGAGCCAGACATGGGGCTCAATACCAGATCCTAGGACCCTAGGATTATGACCTGAGCTGAAGGTAGCCACTTAACCAACTGAGCCACCTAAGTGCCCCATAAGCCAGGATTTAAAACATACATTGAAATAGAAATAAAAGTGGTGTTTTTTAAATTTATATTTTAGAAACAAGAAATATACTACTTATAAATACTTGTTACTACTATCTTTTAAATTTATGGCTGACATCTCTCCTTTTTTCCCCCCTGAGCATCTAATTTTATAAAACCAAGGAGAAACGATGCAAGAATGATGAAGTTTAATGATGAGGACTCTAATAAAAGGGAGGAAAAAATGAGGTACTGGCAGTTCTGCATTTGGCTGCTCCAAGAAGTGGTCATCACCGAAGGTTGTGCTCCGAATTGGGCTGGATATAGCACAATTATCCCTGGTAGGATAGAGTATATGAAAGCCTGTTCCACTAGAACAGGACAGGTATGGAGATGATTTTGGTGGTTTAATACAGTTGATGAAATACTGAGTACATTATCAAAATGTGTAGCAACAACAAAATCTAGGCTCATCATGGAGTTATAAGTGTTTTTATAAGTAAGATAAAATGATATAATGCAAGTACTAAAGAGTCCAGGCAGGCATGTAGGCTGGTAAAACTAAAGAAAGCATTCAACTAATCACAAGTTTTCGACTGCTAGACTTGAATTCAGGGTAAGGCTCTGTTCCAGCAGGGAATCAGGCCAGGTGAAGACAAAGTCTCAGATGTAGAGGAATGCACACACTATGCTTGTTACTGAAAGACTTGAGTAAGAAACTAGAACTAAATCCCAGAATTGGGGTGCAAAAATTCGAGACACCTGAAGTGGGCTTGCAGCCAAGGAGCGTTAATGATGATTCTGTTCAACGCTAAGTTTTGGGCTAGATTTGTTCATAGTGTTCCCTCCAAGAGATCAGGTTGATTTAAACACTGGGGGAAAGTTGAGCCTTCAAGTGCTCTTGGTTGTGGGAAGAAAAGAGCTTGAGGACAGGGAGGACCCCCATGCAGGATTCCCCTCTGCCCTAGGAATTCTCTTCCACAATGAAACAGATGTCACTCTTAGAGAATTACCATCATGATCATTATATAAAACATGTTTATATAAGGCATTAAGAGTGTATGGACAAAGGAAATGCCCCTTGGACATCCTTTATTACTCTATGATCATAAGAATAAACATTTAATAATTAAAGGAATGATGTATCATTGTTCTTCTGGATTCTTGTATTTTGTTTTATTTTTTTAATAAATATTTAAATTTTTTTATACATATAGTGTATTATTAGCCCCCGGGGTACAAGTCTGTGAATTGCCAGGTTTACACACTTCACAGCCCTCACCATAGCACATACCCTCCCCAGTGTCCATAACCCCACCATCATCTCCCTATACCCCTCCCCCTGACCCCCCTCACTTTGTTTTATGACATTAAGAGTCTCTTTTGGTTTGTCTCCCTTGCAGTCCCATCTTGTTTCATTTATTCTTTTCCTACTCCCCTAACCCCCCCACCCCCCATTGCATCTCCACTTCCTCAGGGAGATCATATGATAGTTGTCTTTCTTTGATTGACATATTTTGCTAAGCATAATACCCTCTAGTTCCATCCATGTCGTCGCAAATGGCAAGATTTCATTTCTTTTGATGGCTGCATAGTATTCCATTGTATATATATACCACCTCTTCTTTATCCATTCATCTGTTGATGGACATCTAGGTTCTTTCCATAACTTGGCTATTGTGGACATTGCTGCTATAAACATTTGGATGCACGTGCCCCTTCGGATCACTACGTTTGTATCTTTAGGGTAAATACCCAGGAGTGCAATTGCTGGGTCATAAGGTAGCTCTATTTTCAACTTTTTGAGGAACCTCCATGCTGTTTTCCAGAGTGGCTGCGCCAGCTTGCATTCCCACCAACAGTGTAGGAGGGTTCCCCTTTCTCCACATCCTTGCCAGCATCTGTCATTTCCTGACTTGTTCATTTTAGCCATTCTGACTGGTGTGAGGTAGTATCTCATTGTGGTTTTGATTTGTATTTCCCTGATGCTGAGTGATGTGGAGCACTTTTTCATGTGTCTGTTGGCCATCTGGATGTCTTCTTTGCAGAAATGTCTGTCCATGTCCTCTGCCCATTTCTTGATTGGATTATTTGTTCTTTGGGTGTTGAGTTTGCTAAGCACTTTGTAGATTTTGGATACTAGCCCTTTATCTGATATGTCGTTTGCAAATATCTTCTCCCATTCTGTCAGTTGTCTTTTGGTTTTGTTGACTGTTTCCTTTGCTGTGCAAAAGCTTTTGATCTTGATGAGGTCCTAATAGTTCATTTTTGCCCTTGCTTCCCTTGCCTTTGGCATTGTTCCTAGGAAGAAGTTGCTGCTGCTGAGGTTGAAGAGGTTGGTACCTGTGTTCTCCTCAAGGATTTTGTTGGATTCCTTTCTCACATTGAGTTCCTTCATCCATTTTGAGTCTTTTTTCGTGTGTGTAAGAAAATGGTCCAATTTCATTTTTCTGCATGCATTTTTCATTTTTCTTCCAATTTTCCCAACACCATTTGTTGAAGTGGCTTTCTTTTTTCCATTGGACATTTTTTCCTGCTTTGTCAAAGATCAGTTGACCATAGAGTTGAAGGTCCATTTCTGAGCTCTCTATTCTGTTCCATTGATCTATGTGTCTATTTTTGTGTCAGTCTCATACTGTCTAAATGATGACAGCTTTGTAATAGAGCTTGAAGTCCGGAATTGTGATGCCACCAACTTTGGCTTTCTTTTTCAATATTCCTTTGGCTATTTGAGGTCTTTTCTGGTTCCATATAAATTTTAGGATTATTTGTTCCATTTCTTTGAAAAATATGGATGGGATTTTGATAGGCATTGCATTAAATGTGTAGATAGCTTTAGGTAGCATAGACATTTTCACAATATTTATTCTTCCAATCCATGAGCATGGAACATTTTTCCATTTCTTTGTGTCTTCCTCAATTTCTTTCATGAGTACTTTATAGTTTTCTGAGTATAGGTTCTTTGCCTCTTTGGTTAGGTTTATTCCTAGGTATCTTTTGGTTTTGGGTGCAATTGTAAATGAGATTGACTCCTTAATTTCTCTTTCTTCTGTCTTGTTGTTGATGTAAAGAAATGCAAGTGATTTCTGTGCATTGATTTTATATCCTGACACTTTACTGAATTCCTGTACAAGTTCTAGCAGTTTTGCAGTGGAGTCTTTTGGGTTTTCCACATATAGTATACTATCATCTGCAATGAGTGATAGTTTGACTTCTTCTTTGCTGATTTGGATGCCTTTAATTTCTTTTTGTTGTCTGATTGCTGAGGCTAGGACTTTTAGTACTATGTTGAATAGCAGTGGTGATAATGGACATCCCTGCTGTGTTCCTGACCTTAGCGAAAAAGCTCTCAGTTTTTCTCCATTGATAATGAAATTTGCCGTGGGTTTTTCATAGATGTCTTTGATAATATTGAGATATGTGCCCTCTATCCCTATACTCTGGAGAGTTTTGATCAGGAAGGGATGCTGTACTTTGTCAAATGCTTTTTCAGCATCTATTGAGAGTATCATATGGTTCTTGTTCTTTCTTTTATTAATGTATTGTATCTCATTGATTGATTTGTGAATGTTGAACCAACCTTGCAGCCCTGGAATAAATCCAACTTGGTGGTGGTGAATAATCCTTTTAATGTACTGTTGGATCCTATTGGCTAGTATTTTGGTGAGAATTTTCACATCTGTGTTCATCAAAGGTATTGGTCTGTAATTCTCTTTTTTGATGTTTGGTCTTGGGATCAAGGTGATGCTGGACTTATAAAATGAGTTTGGAAGTTTGGAAGTTTTCCTTCCATTTCTGTTTTTTGGAACAGTTTCAGGAGAATAGGAATTAATTCTTCTTTAAATGTTTAGTAGAATTTCCCTGGGAAGCCATCTGGCCTTGGGCTTTTGTTGTTTGGAGATTTTGGATGACTGTTTCAATCTCCTTACTGGTTATGGGCCTATTCAGGTTTTCTATTTCTTCCTGGTTCAGTTTTGGCAGTTTATATGTCTCTAGGAAAGCATCCATTTCTTCCAGATTGTCAAATTTGTTGGCATAGAGTTGCTCATAGTATGTTCTTATGATTGTTTGTATTTCTTTGGTGTTGGTTGTGATCTCTCCTCTTTCATTCATGATTTTATTTATTTGGGTCCTTTCTCTTTTCTTTTGGATAAGTCTGGCCAGAGGTTTATCAATCTTATTAATTCTTTCAAAGAACCAGCTCCTAGTTTCATTGATTTGTTCTATTGTTTTTTTGGTTTCTATTTCATTGATTTCTGCTTTGATCTTTATTATTTCTCTTCTCCTGCTGGGTTTAGGCTTTCTTTGTTGCTCTCTCTCGAGTTCCTTTAGGTGTAGGGTTAGGTTGTGTATTTGAGACCTTTCCTGTTTTTTGAGAAAGGCTTGTATCGCTATATATTTTCCTCTCAGGACTGCCTTTGCTGTGTCCCACAGATTTTGAACCATTGTGTTTTCATTATCATTTGTTTCCATGATTTTTTTCAATTCTTCTTTAATTTCTTGGTTGACCTATTCATTCTTTAGAAGGATGCTGTTGAGTCTCCATGTATTTGGGTTCTTTCCAAATTTCCTCTTGTGTTTGAGTTCTAGCTTCAGAGCATTGTAGTCTGAAAATATGTAGGGAATGATCCCAATCTTTTGATGCCAGTTGAGACCTGATTTATGACCCAGGATGTGATCTCTTCTGGAGAATGTTCCACGTGCACTGGAGAAGAATGTGTATTCTGTTGCTTTGGGATGGAATGTTCTGAATATATTTGTGATGTCCATCTGGCCCAGTGTGTCATTTACGGTCTTTATTTCCTTGGTGATCTTTTGCTTGGATAATCTGTCCCTTTCAGTGAGGGGAGTGTTAAAGTCCCCTACTATTATTGTGTTATTGTCAATGTGTTTCTTTGATTTTGTTATTAATTGGTTTATAGAGTTGGCTGCTCCCATGTTAGGGGCATAGATATTTAAAATTGTTAGATCTTCTTGTTGGACAGACCCTTTGAGTATGATGTAGTGTCCTTCCTCATCTCTTATTATAGTCTTTGGCTTAAAATCTAATTGATCTGATATAAGGATTGCCACCCCAGCTTTCTTCTGATGCCCATTAGCATGGTAAATTGTTTTCCACCCCCTCACTTTAAATCTGGGGGTGTCTTCAGGTCTAAAATGAGTTTCTTGTACACAGCATATTGATTTTTTTTTTTAATCCATTCTGAAACCCTGTGTCTTCTGATTGGGGCATTTAGCCTATTTACATTCAGGGTAACTATTGAGAGATATGAATTTAGTGCCATTGTATTTCCTATAATTTGACTGTTACTGTATATTGCCTCTATTCCTTTCTGATCTACTACTTTTAGGGTCTCTCTTTGCTTAGAGGACACTTTTCAATATTTCCTGTAGAGCTGGTTTGGTGTTTGCAAATTCTTTCAGTTTTTGTTTGTCCTGGAAGCTTTTTTATCTCGCCTTCTATTTTCAATGATAACCTAGCTGGATATAGTATTCTTGGCTGCATGTTTTTCTCGTTTAGTGCTCTGAATATATAATGCCAGTTCTTTCTGGCCTGCCAGGTCTCTGTGGACAAGTCTGCTGCCAATCTAATATTTTTACCATTGTATGTTACAGATTTCTTTTCCTGAGCTGCTTTCAGGATTTTCTCTTTGTCGCTAAGACTTGTAAATTTTACTATTAGATGATGGGGTGTGGACCTATTCTTATTGATTTTGAGGGGAGTTCTCTGCACCTCCTGGATTTTGATGCTTGTTCCCTTTGCCATATCAGGGAAATTCTCTACAATAATTCTCTCCAATACACCTTCTTCTCCCCTCTCTCTTTCTTCTTTTTCTGGAATCCCAATTATTCTAATGTTGTTTCGTCTTATGGTATCATTTATCTCTCAATTTCTCCCCTCGTGGTCCAGTAGTTGTTTGTCTCTCTTTTGCTCAGCTTCCTTATTCTCTGTGATTTGGTCTTTTATATCACTAATTCTTTCTTCTGCCTCATTTATCCTAGCAGTTAGAGCCTCCATTTTAATTGCATCTCATTAATAGCTTTTTCAATTTCAACTTGGTTAGATTTTAGTTCTTTTATTTCTCCAGAAAGGGCTTTTATTTCTCTGGACAGTGTTTCTCTAATATCTTCCATGCCTTTTTTGAGCCTGGCTAGAACCTTGAGAATCATCATTCTGAACTCTAGATCTGACATATTACCAATGTCTGTATTGATTAGGTCCCTAGCCTTCGGTACTGCCTCTTTTTCTTATTTTTGTTGTGAGTTTTTCTGCCTTATCATTTTGTACAGATAAGAATATATGAAGGAGCAAATGAAATACTAAAAGGGTGGTAAATACCCCAGGAAAATATGCTTTAACCAAATCAGAAGAGACCCCCAATCATGGAGGCAGGGGGAGTAAGGGGGTAAAAAGAAGTTCAGGATAAAAATTAATAAAAGAAAACAAATAAAGAAAATTTAAAAAAGGATAAAAAATATATATTAGAGTGGTGACTAGAACAGGGTCACCCACTTAATTTTGGGAGTACTTTAGTGTCTTAGAAGAAACTCCCTCCCAAAATTTTAAAGAAGGAAAAAACATATATAAGGGTAAACACAATGAAGGAATGGACTATGACTATAAAATGAAAAATATTTTTTAAAAATTTCTAAGAAAAGAGTTGATGTGGTAAGTTGGTTGGGAGAATAAAAAAAAAGAGAGATGAGAGAATTTTCTTGGGCTGGGAGACTAGATCATGCCTGGTGCTAGATTTTGGGTGTATTTTGATCTATTAGAAGAAGTTTTACTCCAAATTTTTTAGAAGAAAAAACCCTATATGTATTCAAAGAATAAAGTTAGATACATTGAAGGACAACATATGAGTATAATAATGAATGTTCAAAAAAGATTTTTTTTAATGAAAGGTATTAAGATAAACTAGTTAAAAAACATTAAAAGAGGAAAGGGTAAAAGTTAAAAAATATTAGCAGAAGATAAAAAAATTAAAAAATAATTTATTAACTTTGCAAGACTAAAGATTCATGAGGAGAAAGCCATGAATTCCATGCTTTGCTTTCTCCTCCTCTGGAATTCCACTGTTCTCCTTGGTAAGTGAACTTGGTCTTGGCTGGATTTCTCATTGATCTTCTGGGGGAGGGCCTGTTGTAGTGATTCTCAAGTGTCTTTGCCTGAGGTGGAATTGTACCACCATTATCAGGGGCTGGGCTAAGTAGTCCGCTCGGGTTCGCTTTTGGGAGCTTTTGTTCCCTGGATGCTTTCCGTAGAGTTCTGGAGGACGGGAATGAAAATGGCGGCCTCCCAGTCTCTGGCCCGGAGGAGCTAAGAGCTCGGGGACCCACTCCTCAGTTCACCCTCAGAGAAAAGCATCAATTACTCCCATCTCCCTGGCCTCCGGCTGCGCTCCAAGCTCACCCAGCCTGTGACCAAGTGTGTCTGTCTCTGGCACATAGCCCTACCTGGAGTCTCCAAACCCCACAGATCCCTGAGGTCTTCCAGGTCGGAGTATCCCCGGATCTTGTGGGGACCCCAGTCACAAAGCACCGGCCTGTGCCATGGATTACGGTCCAAGGTAACCCTGAGTTGAGAGCTCATTCCTCAGCTGTGTCTCTGTAGCTGGCTTCCTCCTCTAATACCTCTAAGGTCTGTGACATTCAGACACCCCTGATCCTTCGGTGACCCTGCGGGACCTGAGGCCATGCTGTCCGCGCGAGGGCTTCACCCTGGTTTAGCTTCTGCAGCGATGTCCCTCCGTGGAGCAGACTTTTAAAAGTCCTGATTTTGTGCTCCATTGTTCCGCTGCTTGCCAGGAGCCGGCCCCTCCCCCTCAGGGTCTATCTTCCCGTCGCTTTGGAGTCACTTCTCCGCTGGTCCTATCTTTCAGAAAGTGGTCGATTTTCTGTTTCTAGAATTGTTGCTCTTCTTCTCTTTGATCTCCTGTTGGATTTGTAGGTGTTCGCAATGGTTTGATAAGCTATCTAGCTGATCTCTTGCTACCTGATGTTGTCTTAGCCTGCTACTTCTCCGCCATCTTGACTTCTCCCCCTGGATTCTTGTATTTTAAACAATGTTGGAATCTTCTTTCAGAACTTCAGGCAATTTTTCATTCATCTTAAACATGAAGTAGGATAGTCTTTGAGGAATATCTCTTAGGTTCTGTCAGAAATCTTTATTAAACCATAAAGCTTTACTTAATCTTTAGTGTGATAAGAAAACATGATGTTATTAAAAATACTTAAATTTTATATTATAATGTACCATATGATTTTGATCTGCAACTGATTTTCTAGTCTTTATTAAGGGGAAGAATGGGTAAAAAAAATACATATGATTCTGATAACAACCTTCAAATTCTACCTTGAGATTTTCTAAAATTAAATTAAATCTGAAGCTGTCCACTTGACTAGAAAGGGCATTTTACTAATACACATTGATGGGAAACATAATTTATTTTGGCATCAATAAACTCTGATTACTTTCAGGTGAATGGCTTCTTCAGCTACTCTAGGCATAAGGCCTTTCAATAAGAGAAATACCTTTTAACTATTTCTATAAAGTTAGGAAACTGTAGTTTCAGAAGTCCACTTTCATTGCCTGTCTCATTTTAATAGTTATTGGGAAATAATTACTGGGAAATATGGAGAGCCACTACAAAATAATGAAATTGGGCCACTACCTTACACTCCATACAAAAACTAAATGGATCAAAGTTCTGAATGGAAGACTTAAAACTATAAATCTCGTATACGAAAACAACACAGGAAGTAAGCTCTTTGACACAGGTTGTGGTGATGATTTGTTGAATCTGAGATCAAATACAGAGGCAAAAATAAACAAGTGGGACTACACCCAACCAAAAAGCTTCTGGACAGCCAAGAAAATTATCAGAAATATAAAAAGGCAACCTACGAATAGGAGAAAATATTTGCAGCTCATGTCTGATGAGGCTTAATTAATATCCAAAATATATAAAGAATTCAATAACTTAATAGCAAAAGAAATCAAAAACAAAACCTGATTAAGGCATGGGCAGAAGATCTAAATAGACATTTTTCCAAAGAAGACATACAGATGACCAACAGATACATTAGAAGGTGCTCAACATCATTAATCATCAAGGAAATGTAAACTAAAACTACAAGGAACTACCACATCATACCGTTAAATGACTAATATAAAAAAGACAAGAAATAACAAGTGTTGGTAAGGATGTGGAAAAAAAAAAGGGGGAGGACCTTTATACATTGTTGTTGGGAATGTATATTGGTGTAGCCAATATGGAAAATGGTATGGAGTTTCCTAAAAAAAATAAACAAAAATTTTTAAAAAGTTGTCATATAATCTAGCAACTCCACTTCTGGGTATTTACCCAAAGAAAATGAAAACACTAATTTGGAAGGATATATGTACCTCCATGTTCATTGCAGTACTGTTTACAATAGCCAAGATATGGAAACAACCTGAGCACCTGGTGTTGGGTAAATGGATAAAAAATTGTAGTATATACATAGAATGGAATGTTATTCTGTCATAAAAAGAATGAAATCTTTTATTTGCAGAACCATAGATGGATCTTGAGGGCAATATGCTAAATGAAATAAATTAGACGAGAAAGACAAGTACCATGTGATCTGTCTTATATGTGGAATCTAAACAAAACAAAACAATACAAAAACAACAAGTTCATAGAACAAAAAGGTGATTGCCAGAGACTGGGAATGGAGTGTGGGAAAAATTGTGAAGAGGGTCAAAAGATACACACACACACACACACACACACACTTTGTAAATCCACTTTGAGTACATGTCTCCTTTTAACAATTATTTCATGGAGCCCAGCAGTCCACAGGAGGCTAGTTACAGTGTATTGAAAAGACCATGAGTTTTGGAGGCAATGGATAGGAATTTGAATCCTTGCCTGCCCCCACCCCCCCTTTTTAAAATTAAATCTCTTACCAGCTCTCTGATTGGACAGTTTACCTAACACAGCTGTTTCCTGATCTGTGAAAGGTAGATGAGAGGCTTTCCTCAGAGGATTGTTATACACAAAATAAGCAAACAGTTAACATAATACCTGCATGTTTTATAATTTCACTTAAAGCTTAGTTCTTTGTCAGCTCAAATTTCTGATTTAAACAATGGAGACAATGCCTACCTCACCAGAGTGTTTTGAGAATCAGTTATAAACATTTGGATAATAAGGTCCTAGGGACATACAGGATTTATCAACAGATATCACTAAACTGTTTGGAGATTCCCTCATCATATGGCCAGTTAATGTTGTTCACCAATAACCAGAATTGTCACTTGAGAGGGAAAACAATTGGGGTAATTTCTGTGAAATTCTTCTATGTCTGTCTTTAGTCTAAATTCGGTTTGGGTGCCTGGGTGGCTCAGTCCTTAAGCATCTGCCTTCGGCTCAGGTCATGACCCCAGGGCCCTGGGATCTAGCCCAGCATCTGGCTCTCTGCTCAGCGGGAAGCCTGCTTCTCCCTTTCCCACTCCCCCTGCTTGTGTTTCCTCTCTCACTGTCTCTCTCTCTCTGTCAAATAAATTAAATCTTAAAAAATAAATAAATTTGGTTTGACCTCTTTGCCCTCTGGTCTTATGGGACAGCACTCTTTTTCCTCTAACCATGGCCTCTTTGCCTGTACCTACTTTTGTTCCTATAAATATCAGGGTGTTTGGTAGGGTTGCGATACGGAAGTACCCAAAATGGATGGCTTAAAACAACGGAAACTTACTGTCTCACAATTCTAGTCTCTAGAAATCTAAAATCAAGGAGTTTGCTCCATCCGTGCTCTGTCCAAAGGCTCTGGAGGAGACTCCTTCCTTGCCTTCATAGCTCCTCTGGTATTCCTTGGCTGGAGGTTGCGTTATTCCGCTCACATGGCTGTGTCTTTTTTCATAGTTTTCCTGTCGTGTGTCCATCTCTGGGTTGAAATTTCCCTTTATAAGGACATCCTTCATATTGGATTAGGTCCTATCTTAATGATCTAATTCTACACTGATCACTTCTGTGAAGACACTATTTCTAAATAAAGCCATTCTGAGTTACGGGGGATTAGAATCTCAACATATCCTTTTTCAGCAGGAGGGACACAACTCAACCCATAAAAAAGAGTGTTCCCAAAATTTCTGATTTCAGCTTCTTTGGGGTCCTCTCTTTCTCTGTGTCCTTTCATGAGTTTAATGACAACTGTGGTATCCTGGAGAAAACAAACATGGTCTTTGAATCAGACCATTTTACACTGATTCTGGCTATTTTAGTTTCTGGTGAGTATTAGCAATGTAAATGCCATATTTACAGGGGTCTGTGAGTGGCATTTACCTATTCAGGGTTCTTTCTGGGAAGTGCAGGGCCCAGAGTGATGTGACATAGGCCAGATCCCCCAGTGAGTTTGCCTTGAACATTCTTAGTTTACCAGCTAAGTGTTAGTTTACCAATGGAGTGTTTCTGAACACCCAGGAATAACCTGGACTATAAAAGGAATCAGAAAAATCACTTGGAGGAATGTTTCTGTAAGCACGGTCCACAGACCAGCAGCATTTGCATCACGTGGGAGATTTTTGGAAATGCAAATCCTTGGTCCCCAGCTCATCCCCCTGAAAAAGAATCTCTAGGGTTGGAGTTCAGGGAACCATTTTAAGATGCTCTACAGGTGATACTTATACACTTATACACTGTATATGTACAGGATTCTGTGGCTATTGGCCATGGTGATGCTGGGGGAGTTTATGGGCTGATTGCCCAAGTGTATATTCATCTCAAGACTGTTTAAGCAACCGGCGGTGGCTCTACCCCTCCCCTTTAATTTTCCTTTGAGTTCTTAGCAGCAGTCCTAGTCAGGCTAATGGCAAAGATGGCATTGATACTGAGGCAGTGTAACATTAATTTCATCTGAGTTACTTTTAAAAGTCCTATTCTAAGCTCCATTTGGCAACTGATCTTTCTCAACATTGCTTAATGCCCTGCTTTCAACCATCAAGTTTCTGCTTTACAACTGCTTGTCCAGAGTGAGTAAGAACCCAGTGAAAGACATTTCTCTTTTTTAAGGAAATATGTTCTGCACATCACCCTCTTATTATCCTCTCCTAGGGGATGTGTACAACATAAATTATAAATTATGGTGACTTATTAGGAAGGAAAAACCTATTCTAATGTCCTTAGCGGTTTTCATGAAGTGCTCTGTCAGTGGGAAGATATTTGTTATTTTGGACGGGTTCAGAATAAAAGAGAACTAGTAGAAGATGCCTAGAGTTTAACATGTCAAATGAATTTGTAGGTCATTACAACCCAATGTACCCAATTGCGTTTTGTATCTGAACATTGGTAGTTCTAGTCCTACATCTTCCTTGCATTTGAGCTACTGACCTCTCAAATCAGATATGGGGTTTAGAATTTCCTTTGTGGGTCACCTGTGGCAAGGACAGAAACTCTTGCAATGTTTTTGAAAAGGTGCAGACATTTTTCCAGGCAGACTTTGCAGAAGGGGAACACAATGATGAGCAGTCAGGTCAGCAAACTGGGTGTAGGGGAGATGGCCCAGGTGAGAGGTTTGGGAGAAATCTATTTTTTTCCTGGGAATTTTATGGCTGTCATGTATAAATAGCTTATCCTAATTAATTTTAATAATTGAGACTTAAAATGCATTCATGGTGGAAAAGATGAGTAAGAGGAATATGCATTTCCTTCCTGGGAAGCTGGTGTTTTCTTGTATGGCAATTCCAAGTGGTAAAATGAAGTGAATGTCCTGGCATTTCATTTCTTCTCTTCCTTTGTGTATGTCTGGAGGTTTTTCTTATATGCAAATGATATGAGAAAGCTGATAAAAGTACAGGTTCATGTATGTAGAGATGTTTGTATTTCCTTAACTAAAATTTATTGAGCATCTTTTGTAAAACTGGATCTAGGTTCAAAGGTCATTTTGTGGGGTATAGTAGAGGAGCCCATCAGATCGTCTGGGGTCAAATAATTTATATTGTCAGTGTACTGACCCCTGATCCATTAGTTATTGGATGGCCATTAGTAGTTATTGCTTTAGTTTACAAAGCAGTTATTCTTAGGTTTTGGTGCACACAGAATTTGGTGTGCAAGTTCTCTTGGGGATTGTGTTAGAAGTGCTGACAGGGTGTCCCTATCTCTGGTTACTCTTACTTCATTAGACTGTAGTGGGGCCCAGGCATATGTTGAGGGCAGTGCGGATAATTCTGACGTTAATCAAAGCTCATGAACCTCTACTACAAGTGCCTAGGTTTGTGGCACAAGTGGCTCAAGAATCATATGGTTTTGTAAAAATCAGGAAATTGCCTGGAAATTTGACTTGGAACTCCAGTGAGAACAGTGTAAGGATAGCTTTGGGCATTGGAGACTTCACCAGGCTCATGGGTCAGAGGGATTCTGTTGGCAGTGTTTTTCCATTCCAGTATGCTTAAAGACATTGGCTCTTGCTTCTTTGTTATTCGTTTAAATGAAACTCATCCTGCACAGATGGGCCATGGTTTGTAAGCACAGATGGAGAAGGAACAGTAAGTTCACTGGCAGAGCTCACACATAGGAAACAGAAAGAGAGAAAAAGACAAAGGCTGGGATGGAGGCATTAAACAAAATTAACATTGACCTGGTCATTATAGAAAATGATACATTCCCTCAAGTTTCTCAGTGAGGGTGTACAGAGCAAGTCTTTCAGAAGCTCATCTAGAGTCACCTTATTTGTTGCCATTACATTACATAATAAATAACTTCCAGGCACTCATTAAAGTAAAATAACTAACAATGCAGCAGAACTGAAATAGCAAGAAACCTCAGTGACAAACTACATGTTTTTCCTAAAGAGCAAAAGGAACAAAGTTAGCAAGAATGGAAACAGTTGACTAACTTTCTGTTCTAACCAGTAAAGGTCTCAAGTTAGTACAGCCATGAGACTTCTAAAGGAAAGAATTCGTGTTTCTGGTGGCACAACTTTGTTTTCAGCGTTTGATACTTGCTTTGGTTTTGGTATGTGGGTTTTTTAGTTTTGTGCTAAAAAATATGAGGACATACTCAAAGCGTAAACTACAATCTCTCTCTATATAGATACATAGATACAAAGAGAATATATTCTCTATTTTTATACTCTACATCTGCCATGTATCCTCCATACTATTTTTATCTAAATCCTACCCCCGCCCCAATATGCATATCGGAATTCCAATAATCAGCGACAAACATTTATTTAGCAAACGTTCTGTAGAGCATGACTATCAGGCTGCACGGTGAACACTGATTGCAGAAAAGGCCCCTGCAGTGTAAATGATCCAGCTCCATGAATGGACAGTGGGGAAGGACACAACCAGTGCCCTTGTTTGTTTTCCCAGTGAGGCAGCTTCCCTACTTGAGAATATCCTGGGAGTGGTTGACCTACTGACATAATGTGTAGGCTTGGGGAACTGTCATTTCTATGGCATCTGGAGAATGTAACTCCTTTAATTAATGTCTTCTTGCCCAGATTGTTTGAGAAAAATCACTCACTTACTTAAAGTATACAGTGTTTTTTCATTGCTTTTAGGATGAAGTCCAAACTTAAATCACCTTCAGGGGCCTGTGGCAGCGGTGCTTAACCGAGGGCAGTTTTGTCCTCAAGGGGACATTTGGCAAAGTCTGAAGACATTTTTGTTTATTCTGGTGGTCATGGTGGAGGAGAGATGCTATCGTTTTCTAGTGGGCTGAGGACCCAGATGCTGCTAAAGGTCCTACAGTATGCAGGACAGGTCCCCATAATAAAGAATTCCTGACTCCAAATGTCAATAGCGCTAAGGTTCACACACCTTGCCTAATGGCATCCGACCCCTGCCTGCATCACCAGCATCCTCTCCCTCTCAGGGCTACCCTCCGATTGCTCTCTCCACTCCAGGCACACTGGTTTCCTTTCAGTTCTTGGAATAGACTCTGCCACTTTTTTATTTTTAGAGACTTTGTATTTGTGTCTCTCCGTATGTGGACCTTCTTCCGAGTTACTTGCCTAGTAGGAGTTAACTCTGAATCCTTCAGAACTCAGCTAATGGCACTCCTTAAGGAAATCTCCCATGCTTCTCCCACTAGGTTAGATTCCCTTATGCTCTTAGAACACCATGTCCTGCATGTCCTGTGCTTGGGTCATTATTAACATTCTAATTGAATAATTCATTGTGTAACTGGTTGTTCACATCTCATCTCCCCTATTGGAATAGGGTCTTCAGGAGGGCAGGACCTATTCACACTTGGGTCCCCAGTGACTAGCATAGTGCTTTATACTTGAGAGTCAATCAATAAATATGTCTTGCATGAATGAGTCATCAAATAAGAAAATGTACCTGGTAGTTATTTATGAAGAGTTAAACCCATTGCTATTGTTGACATGATAGGCGACCTCTTTCCTTTAAATCTATAAGGCCTTTTTATTTAAACCAATATCTGGTATTAATCATATATGGTTTTATATAATAGTTAAAGGCTGAGTAGGATCTATCGACTGTGGCTTTTTAGATGTGGTTGTTTTGATACACTGAGTGCAAAGTCACTCCCTTTTATCACCATCCCTTGCTCTCCATTTTCTACCCTCTCTGATTACAGCTGACTTTCAATTTATACTTTATTCTTGCTTTGTCTGATTTTTAAAAAATTAATGAATATTACTTTATATTCAGAAAGATTATTACAATTTTAAAATTCTATTGGAATTGGACTGGATTCTAAGATTTTTATCATCCAATTCCCCAACTATAATTTTATAGGGGTTTAATAATGTTAATATAACAGATGGATACTATTGACTGTGGGGAAATTGGTGAGAAATTTAATTGAAGATTAACTATGCAATTTGGAGTTGAGAATAAGGGATTATATTGTGATCCAAACATCCTGCTTGGCTCACTGTCTAATATATACTCGGTCAAGTATAGTTAGCATAATTAGGCAGCCTACACAAAGCAGAGGTGTTCATCCTCTAGATTTTTTCAAATGGAAAACAGACCAAAGATCTTTATTAAATTGATTAATCTATTTATTACCTGAAACAAATTTGAATGAACATTACAGCTAAAGAGAATAATGAGAAATTTGAATTATAGATCATTCTGTATGAATTTATAGAGTTGAGTCTGGCCCTTTCTGATGTAGACAAATCTGGTAAACACATTTGACTCTTGCTCATGTGTTTTGACTCCCAGGTGATGCTTACCTTCATCCTGTCCTTACTCAGGGTGGGGGGTTTGCAAAAGGGGTTGAGTTCATACTTACTTAGCTTGGTAATTAAAAAGTATGTGGTCTGTTTTTAGCTGCCCTTGAGTCAAAATGCAACAAAGTGCTGCTCGTAATGTCACATACCCATTATATTCTTTAGTGTTTTAACTGGATGTGATGATCTGTAAATATAAGGACTTTGACTTATATATCTTTGTTCATAAGCTCTTCCTATTTCATGCTATTCAGTTAATTTTTCTTAAATGAATGTCTCAGGTTTTGCCCTAGGAATTGTTGATACTCAACTGTTTCTGCTACAAAAATACTCAAACGGTTGATACTTAACTGTTTCTGCTACAAAAATGACATTTCATATGGTTCATTTTAATATAAATGAATGGATGAACTTTGAACTTATTTTTCCATGGTAATAATATGCTCATTAATAGTTAAACCAATTAGAAATAGTACTATTTGTTTAGGTACACATGGTTCAAAAGATTTTATAGGTTACCCAGAAAATCTAGTAATAATTAAAGCCATTGATTCTGTAGGAAAATGCAGGTCAACTGAAAAACTCAACTTAGACATGAACATTGGGTGCCTGATGTACTCATAGATTGGTGACCCAAGTTACGAGACCTGTAAGAATTTTCTCCTTTTTCTGACAGGATCATTGATAGAAAATACTTTGCTTGTTGTTTGGTTTAGGACTAGCAATTAAGGATATGTAGAGAATTAGGCAATGATGTCAGTGTTGTTGGAATTTGTATCCTCTTTTTGAGGCATTGATTCGTTGATAGAAGCCTTTGTTACTAGGGAACAGGATCTTTGGGATCTTATAAAATGTAGGAAAAATGTACAGAATTATGAAAAGCGAACCTCTTTCCTAGGAGCTTATAGATTGTGTATTTGTTGTCTGTAATGAGTGAAGGTCATTTTTAGTCATTATTTATTTCCTGATGTTAGTGCTTTGGGAATTTTGTAGCTCACGGACTTTTAGATCTCCAGACACACAGGAATATTGGCATTTTCATGAAAAATCTCATGATGTGAGTGGGCACTTGTTGGTGTTTCAAAATGATACACAGGAAGGGTGATGTTTTTGCCAAAGGGTGATATGACTCACCATAATTTCAGCCTTTGAAGAGCTAGGGTAAGAGCTTAGCTCAGTTCTGCTCCACGCATAGGCTGAATAACATTCCAGGTGCCAGTGTGACATGGCTATTGGAGTGGCCCAGTTGTATGCTTTCTCACAGGAAGATCCTTAGTTGGGGAGGAAGAAGAGAGACAGATTTGGATAAGTTTTTATTTATTCTTTTATTCCCTAAGGAAATATTAATAATAATGATAGCAGTAATAACAATAATGATAAATCCATGAAGAAATGGGAATCATTGTTGAGGGGGAGGATATTCTCAGGTGAGAATGTAGCTTCCTTTTCTGATTTTATTTTTTAGATAAATAGGGGAATATGGGAATCTCCCCGTACTCTTCTGTTTTTATTGTCTGATTAATGTACAGCAAGAGAAGCTAATAACACTCCTGATGTTCATAAACATAAGCAGCTTCAAGGAGATTTGTTGTTTTTGTCTTGTTGGAAAGGAGACCTCAAGATTCTCCATTAATGCCTCAGGAAGTCTTATAGGAGAGTTTGTTGGAAGAAAACACCATTATTTGTATGGAATTTAAACAATTTTTTAAAAAATATTTTTATTTATTTATTTGACAGACAGAGATCACAAGTAGGCAGAGAGGCTGGCAGAGAGAGAAGAGGAAGCAGGCTCCCTGCCGAGCAGAGAGCCCGATGCGGAGCTAGATCCCAGGACCCTGGGATCATGACCTGAGCCAAAGGCAGAGGCTTTAACCCACTGAGCCACCTAGGCACCCCTGGAACTTAAACAATTTAAAAAAATCAGCCAATGAGTGATAAGATCATCAATGCTTATTAGGCCAGGGTTCTTGAGGTTATCAACAATGTTGGTCAGATTATAAATAATATTAAAGTTATTATTATTACAGACATCATTATTAAAACAAGCATGCTTTTTACTACTTATAATCCTGTTATATATATATATATATTTAATTTGCAAAATAGTTCTCAGAATGTTGTCCTAGATATTGGCAGAGTTTGATGAAATCTTAATGTGCATGTTTCATCAATGCCAATTTGGATTGCAGGATCAGTGGAGAAATTTTGGGTTGAATGAAATCGAGAAGCATCCTCTCACTAAATGAAATTATGTCCTGTTACCCTCTCTCAGGTGTGTTTTCCCTTCTTCACAGCTATATCTGTTTTGTATGTTCAATGTTACTTGTTAAATCTGCCCACAGAGATGTTTGTAATTCATCATTGACCACTAATCTCTTGGACTAACACTTGCTTTGCTCTCTAGGTTGCGGCTACGGCATCCGTAACCACTTTTTAAGTGCAGTTTCCAGCCAACTTCTCAATGTTACTTACCTTGCGAACCATATTTTCCCAGCCTGATAATAGAAAGCAAGAAAGACCTAATTAAAATCTTTGCTAATGTTAAGAAGAAATTACTTTCTCTTTCCTAATAATATCCGTCATACCACATCAGCCATATTTTTCTTATCAGATGAGAAATTAAATTAGCCCGGAAAATTCATCCTGAAAATATTAGCATGTACTCAGAAGTAAATAAGATTAGCAATAAATTGGGCTACCATAAATATTTGCATTATGTTCCAAATGCTACAAAATATGTATCACCAGAGGTGACACCATTCTGGAACACGACAATCTTTGTACTTTTGTTGAAAGAGAACTTTATAGGATAATTTCCTACTAAACCTGCATTCTCCAAATTCTCAAGGTATACATGCACAGGCAGTGTGCATTCTGTGTAATTAATTACTGTCCATTTGTCTGGTCACTTTCTTGGTAGTCAGGGTCTTGGCTCTTTTGCACTGGGCCCAGTCCTTGATCTTCGCCCTCTGCAGTATTTCTCTTGGCAGGTAAGATCCCTTCTTTGGAAAGCTAAGGACAACCTAGCTTTTATAGTTCAGGACTTCTTTGCCCTGGAGCTAAACAAAGTTAGCTCTATTTCTCATAAGTAAAATGAGGGTGATAACAGTACCTACTACCTAGGGTCATTCTGAGGACTGGATGTGAACTGAGACTAAGCCCACACCTCCCTTGATGCCTTTTACCTGCTTCAGTAGGAATAAAGAGGCAGCTCCAGAAGCCATCCCTCCATCCCTCCTACCTCTAACTCTCATAGTTCACCTTCACCACCTTCCTGGAATCCACTGGGACAAGCATTACGCTCTTAATCTTAAGTTAATCAGGACAAGAACTTTGTCTCCCTAGTGTTTGTCCCAGTGGATTCAAGGCAGGTGGTGAAGGTGAACTATGAGAGGACGTGGTTAGCTCACATTGGAAGCTAAGATCACAGAGAAGGGGACTCCTAGGAGCTGAGAAGCAGGGGTATTGGAGGCATCATCTATGTAAATATTTCAGTGTCCAGGAATTCAGAAGGGTAGCCTGAGACAAAGTGAGGGCCGCAAAAGGGAACTGTTGAGAAGTGAAGACCAAAGACCCACTGGTCAGTAGGCAAGAGAAACGAGGGAGAATAGTTTAAAGGAGTTTAGGAGGGGGGAAGAAGCATGGTCCAGAGATGGCAATGAGGAACAAGGAAGATGCCTTACCACCCTGAGGCCTAGTAGAGGTAGAGGAGGCCAACAGCCACCTCCTGCTAGTCTGCCTTGACAGCAGCAACCTCAAGCAGCGTCAGATGTCAGAATAAGAAAGTAAGAGGCATCTTCGTAGAAAGTCTGTAACTATTGCAGATTTTACTGATCATAGTCCATGAACTTTATAAAGCGCAAAGAAGAGTTCTAGGAGTCAGGGAGATACAGGTATCTCAAGGGGATAGGAGAGAGCATGTACAAAAGCTGAAACAATTCAAGTATGGAAGGTGGGAGGGAGTATCACCAGGGAGACAAAGTCCTTGTCCTGATTAATTTAAGATTGAGTCCCCTTCTCTGTGATCTTAGCTTCCAATGTGAGCCAACCACATCCTTACTCGTACCTGAGACATTGTCTTTATCAATCACTGCCACCCTTCCTTATTCCCAGTTTTAGGTCTCCTGCTCTGACTCAGAGGGAGGAAAATGTAGCTCTGAAAGCAGTGCCCTGTGTTAATTCTGAGGTCATTATTTTCAGACATTGCTGTGATACTCCTGCTATGTACATCTGAATCTCTAGAAACTTCTCTAGAGTCCTGCATGGTGTGTGTGTGTGTGTGTGTGTGTGTGTGTGTGTGTGTGTGTGTGTTCGCACGCATGCAAGAAGGAGGTGGGAAAGAGGGAGAGAAAGACCCCCTATCCTTTGTAGGTTCATCTATGTGGCCATGATCATGAGGGCTAGAGCTTATTTTCCTCACCTGGGCTCATTGTTTATTCTAGAGGGACCTTGACCTATACTTAACTAATGAGATGATGAAGAAGTACAGGGCTGATTGTACTTCCTCTTGCCTTTGTAGTCCACATTTTTGTGTTTTGGCTTTTCTTTTTCTTCTTTTTTTTGAGGGGGGCATAGAATAGGTGAGGGGAAGAACAGCTTATCCTGTTAATTCGGGATGTTTTGCCATATTGTCTGATACTTAGCCACCTTCTCACATGAATTTAAGTTCTTCAAGGAGCATGGGGCATGGACACTATATAAGCCATAGTTCACTGGAGTTGGCAACTTTGCAAGCAGAAGGCCTGCTCATTGTTAGCTATATGACCTTAGGTGAGTTGCTGATTTCTCAGAGATAAAAACATCCTTATCTGTAAATTGGTTATGATAATACTTTCCTAACAAGATTCATATTTGTGTTAAAAAGATGCCATACAGGTGGAACAGGCCAGCCAGGCTTCCATATTTGTTGGTTTTCTTCCATGCTGCCGTCTTAGCCGACTATAGTAGTGCTGCCGTTGGGTGTTTCCCTAATAGATTATAAATTCTAATTGAATGGTTTGAGATAACTGGTCTGATTTCACTTGGAATAGCAATATAAGAGGATTGTTTAAAACCAGCTAGTCAATGTTAAAATGTTACCTCATTTTTAATTAAAAAATTAAATACATGGACAACATTTTCCATTTTTAATGTTTATTATTCAGTCTTTTAAAATACCCATTTTTATATATATTAATGACACATTAAATACACATGCTTTAGCCCATGTTTTTAGAAGTGAAGATAATTATGCATGGTAACATGTTATCATAATACAGGTAATGGATGGCAGATATTTCTGTATGAGATATGAAGGTGGGGTGAAAGGAAGCACACAGGAACTAGGAAGTAGTTTGGTCTAGAGTTTGTCCTTTGGGGTCGTTGTACTGGCTGTTGTGGCAGATGTCCCTTTTCCTGCTTAATAAACAAAATTGGTTTTACTCACATTTGTTCTTGGCTCCTAACTCACAACAGGTGGTCAGTGAGCCTGTAGTCGACGCTGTAACGGCTGGTTGTCAGGAGCTTTGAAAACCTTCTGTCGTGATTAAAGCAATAGTTTAGAAAAAACTTGGGAAAATTAACTGAGTGTACACAACTGGTGCAAACTTACTTGCAAGCTGACGTGAATTTCAGTGACCCACATGATACTTTTCTTTTATGCTGTGTTGACACATTTGGCTGTTGAGAACTCTAGCATTAGCCACGCAGTAAGTGTTCAGTAGCTGGAAGTTGAGAGTAATTTCCAAAATATCTCTGTTTTGGGGCTTAGGTAGAAGAGGTTTTTTGCTAAGACCGGCTGGCTTTCTCTTCTGGCAAAAGGAGAGATAAGGTTTAGAGGTTAAAGATAAGGAGAAAGAGTGAGGGGCTCACTGGTATGAGCAGATGTATTGTCTTCCTGCCTCTTCTTGGTCTAGTTCTTCATGGATAGACAAAGTCCTTGAGCCTGGCCCAGCTTACCATAGTAGAAAGCCAGATTACATCCACAAAAAAAGTAGGAACATTTTCCTTTGCATACGTACACATTCCTTAAGACCTTGATATGGTTTACAGGTTAGCAGAGAAATAATTTGGGGGAATTTTCTCTCTTACAAAAATAAAAACACAAGGGATGTGAATTTCCACCATTTATCACATGGCCTGATGGGATTTGGGCCCAAACAGGAAAACAGAGCTTTCCTCTGTAGCAGAAGAGCTAGAAAGTAAGGACCTAGACTGGAGGTTCAAAGTCCTTCAACCATAGAAAAAGAATGACTTATTTGGATAACAGAGAGGTGGGGGTTCCTAGCCTACTGTACTGCAGAACTCCTGAGCTGCTGGTGTCCTCCAGGGTCATGTGGGATGGAAAAGCATTAAAGTCTGGCTGTCTTACACATGAATTCTACAGACAGGTACCTGGATTAAAATGTTTGGTTGGCCATTTTCAACCTTTAATAAGTGGACAAATTAATGAACCCCCTGTGTTGGAGACTTCAGTTTCTTTGTCTCTAAAATGGGAATAGTATCTGCGGCATACAGGATTTAGAATACAAAAATGCACTTTGAACTGGGGCTGGTACATGGCAAAGTGCTACATTTGAAGTTCTTTTTTAGTGGTGGGCGGGGAGGTAAAATTGACTCTTTATAAAGTAGGCCAACATAGATGTTCTATGCGAGAAAAACATCATTAGACTGGGGATTCGTATGTGAAAAGCACTACACAAATAGAAATAGTACCAGTCATAACACTAGCAAAAAGAAACTCTGAATGTTTTCTTGCATTGCTCATGGCAGTGAATTTCACTTTTTAAGAAATTTAAAAATTTATAGCACTTCTTTTGAGGATAATTTAATTTTCTGCAGTAGCTTTTCTCAGGCCTATGCTATTGCCTTATGAACAGCACTCTACTTTATTAATTTGTTTGAGTGTAAGTATTATCTTCTTAGTTTCTGTCCTGTGTCTAGGGCCATGCCAAAAGGCTATATGCTGCATGCTAATTCTTTGTCTTCAAATCACACAAAATGTAATTCAGAATGGTAACTTACATGCAAGTCTGTAGTCCAGCCTAGAAAATTTTCATTTACATATTTTAAATTAGTCTGCTTTCAGTTCAGTGATTTTGTCTAATTTTATAGTTATAAATATGTGGTGCATGTTGTTTAGCTGAATTTAAAAATTAGGAATAATTACTGTAGAAGTAGTACTTTTATTATGCCATTCTGTGAACCGTGGGAGAGCTATTATTCAGAAAGAGAGAATTCCCCAGAAAAAATGTAAGTCTTTGAGTTATTGGTTTTTAAAGGAAAAGACCCTAAAATTATTATGAAATCAGATAAGTTAGGAGTATAATTTCAAGCTGTGTTCTGATTTATCTCATGCTGTTTGATATTGCCACATAAGTGATACCAGCATGGTCACGCGTTGAAATGCAAATTTATAATTCTAAATGCTTTTCTTTGTCAGAGTCATTTTGTTTAGCTTGAAATGCCCAAAAGGCTTACCCTGATTTTGAGTATTTTCTGAAATAGAAACCTTTGATAAAAATAGAAGATGCATAGAATAAGCTGCAAAATAACATTATTCAGCAAATTGAAAACCTAGACCATCTCCTGGGCTCTGTGAACCAAAACTAAGTTGGGCAAAATGACCACTGTCTGGCAGCTGATAGAGGAACCAGAGCTGTTTGTGAGGTGAACGAGGAAGTGTGCAACAGGAAAGGTCAAGCTGAACAGAGAGCTAGAAGACAGATAAGCAGATCGATAGGCAAATCAACCTGTTCTAGTGACAAGGGATGGTTCCAGCTTTGCCAAGGGTCTGGAAATCTACATTTGCAAGAAGGAAGCAAATCTTTGATGGGTGGGAGGCTTACACATTCCTTTCTTTCTGCTTTGTGTGCCTTCTTTGAGTGGGCTACACCCATCTACTCGGGTGAACCTTCCTGAAACAAGTGAGCAGTGGAAATTACACAAATAGAACACTTAAGCAGTAGGTTACTTGACCAGTGATTTATCAGAGGGTTAGAGAAAAAGCAATAGACTAATTTTTTAAAAGATTTTATTTATTTATTTGAAAGACAGAGGTCACAAGTAGGCAGAGAGGCAGGCAGAGAGAGAGGGGAGGAAGCAGGCTCCCCGCTAAGCAGAGAGCCCGATGCGGGGCTCGATCCCAGGACCCTGAGACCATGACCTGAGCTGAAGGCAGAGGCTTTAACCCACTGAGCCACTCAGGCGCCCCACAACAGACTAATTTTAATAAATCTTTTTTATGGTTAGTGGTTAGGTTTAAAAAGGATGATGTTAGTAGAATTTTTTTTACCCCTTCTAATGTAAATTATTGTGATCCTCCTTGATTGGGTTCTTGCATGTACTGAAATATATATGATGTAAAAAATGGGGTAGAGTTTTTTATTTGTCATGTTACCAGTCAACTTAGAGTCTTGGGTAAATTACTTATTTATCTTGGCTTCTTCTGCAGTCCACCTAGTAGGCGCTCAATATTTTTTACTAGAGTTTTTCTTTACATAAAAACTCAAGCTTGCATTGTGATTAAGATGTAACATTCAATTTTTAAAAATTAGAACTATAAAATGAAATTTGAAGTGGGTTACAATTTTTCTCAAAAACATTTTTCATTATTAGATGCCTTTAAAATGCAATGCTTACTATGCTCTACTAAGTGTGATACAAAGCAAGTTAAAACACTTTTTTTCTTTACAATAGCAATAACAAAACAATAGCAATAAAATGTTCTGGTTAAATTTTATCTGCTCTTCTTGAATACGGATGATAAATTTTATGTAGCAACTCTTTCCTATAATGTTATTTGGATCTATCTCATACTGAGAGAAAGCTGTCAAATATTAGTTTATCGGTTTGTAGAAATGGGAATAGTTTCTCACATGGGACATTAATTCCATGAAGCTGCAAAGAACAGTCAGAGAGGTTGTGGTCTAATCAAGCAGTAGACACCTTGAACACAGTCACAGAATCATTTTAGAAGATTAGAAGAAGTTACATATGGTGAGATCCATATCTCTTTCTGGATGAGCATTCATTTAACTCTCCATGACTGTTTACCTTCTGTCAATAGAATACAGTCAGGTTCCTTGGACTGGGGGTGTTGACAGGTTGTATATCTGGTGGTATATACCAACTCTATGCAAAATTTAAGGAGAATGAACACTGAGATCCTGGAGCTATTCACTGACTTTCCTGTTGTAGCCGGGGATGATTATACCAGATGATGGTGTGGTGAGAGGGGAAGGGACAGGTCTTCCTGATACACAGAACATCTCCACATCAGAGGCAGGCAAGAGGAATAGGAACAGAGTATCTTCAAGTCATCAAGGTAAGACAGCTAATCCTGATATAGGAAATATTTTAATTACATCAGACAGAGAAAGGTATTTTAGAACAAATCAACACTTCTGACTTTTCATAATCTTAACAGATGTCTCTTTAGTTCTTCTGTCAACCTTCCAATAAGATAACTGAGGTTAGTCACCCTCTGGCAATAAATATGATAACACACAGTGAAGAAAAAAAATAGGTAAATGTTGGTAGACATTTTGGGGAGAGACCCGTGGTTTCCCTACTCTGATTCCCCCCCCCCCTTTTTTTTTCTCCTGTTAGGGAGCAGGTCAAGTTCAGATTGTAAGGAGTAGAGGTAGGAGGAAAGCTCACTAAGGTGAATTGAGGAAGTACAGAGGTACACAGTGCTGTCACGCCTCTTGGTGCTGTTTTCTAGTGAATCTGAAAGCTTTGTGGCTGCTTTAAGACATTGGGAGGAAATTGCAGATACACGCCAGTACCTTTTCAGTTACAAAATCATGGTTTCTAATTTATGGTCCATACAT
Organism: Taxidea taxus jeffersonii; assembly: GCA_003697995.1. Lineage (NCBI taxonomy): Eukaryota > Metazoa > Chordata > Mammalia > Carnivora > Mustelidae > Taxidea > Taxidea taxus. The sequence continues at coordinate 23,446 of RCUC01124545.1, read as the reverse complement.
CTTGGTTTATAAATCTTATACCGAGTGGGCAGTGCTCAAATGAAATAGTAACTTCCTTGTTTGTCCTCTGATTTTATCTAATTTTCCAATAAAATGATTAAGCCTATGAAACATACCATATCCCAGAGTTACTAAATTTGGATCTGAACTCAAAAGCTAATTGATTTTGGGAAGCCAAAATATTTATAGGTTATGAAACATTTTCTATATTTTTTTATAGTCAAAATGAAGTCAGATGCTTTGAATCACTCAGATAGGCTCACCTCTTGTTCATCCATAGTGGATCACTGCCTTTCTCCCCTCACCTATGCATTCTTCCCTCTCTTAGTAGCTAGTCCTGCCAAGTGTCAATTCCTTATAATTCCATCAGTTTCACTGTTGGGAAACAGGCCGCAAATACCATGTATGAGGCAGTGATTATTGTCTTTCTTAGCTTTGTTCTCATCACCAGTGTTCATTAATTCCCTCCCACCCCTTCTGTCTCTGTCTCTCCGTTTCTCTTTCTCTCCCCACTTGACTGAAACACTCACTCACAAAATTACTTAGAAAGTGGAGGGTTTAATACTGGGGATTTCAAGGATTAGGTGTATTTGACAGTGTAATCCTGGGTTGATGGAGTGAACAGTGTGTTTCAAGTCTGCAATCGGTGGTGTTTGCTTTCCTCATTCGGTCGTTGAAACCTTGGGAATGGGAGCTATGTGCTGGTGTATACCATTGTCTCCCCAGTACCATTACCGCTGCATGGTAGACACTTAGTACAGAGGTGTAGTAGGTGATGACTTGATTAGTCAACTCCTTGTTGGTCTTGCTTAACAAAGGGAGTTGAAGTTACACTATAAGTGTTGGACATATTTAGCCAGCGGCAGAAAACATATGTGGTTTGAACCCTAGAAATGTTTCATCCAGAAAACAGTTATCTGATCACATTATTTTGTGTTTCCAGCTTAATGAGAATAACTTGCACGGCCCTTTAAGTGAGGATTGAATGAGTTAATACATCTAAAGCACATTACAGGTACATAGTACGTGTACTGGGACATAGTAACACTCAGTAAGTGCTAGCTACTCTTGCTATTATTTTTATTAAGAGAGAGAAAATGAGTAAGAATAATGGTTGCCTGATAGGAATGCTTCTCAGTTCTTTCTAGGGCAAATATTCCTTACCTCCCAGTGTTGTGTTTGCTTTGCTAGAAAAAAGCGTTAAGTATAATTAGATACATTGTTGTAAGGAAGGCTATTTTAAAATATAAGACTGATGGTGGGATAGGCCTTCTTAAAACCCCGCAAAGACCTGCCATTGCCTTCAAAATGAAATCTGAAATCTTTAGCATGACATCTAAGGCTCCTTGTGATTTGATCTTTTAATGTAATTTAACCCAATTTCATCAGCTTTTCCTTAACCGTACTCCTTTGCTACAGTTTGGGCTACGTGTCCCAATTATGTGCTCCTACAATATTCTGACATTAACTGTATCCCAATACTTATTACAGTGAATTGTGTAGGTCTGCTTCCTTGTTTGTGTCCACAATTAGACCTTTTTTGTTTGCTATTGTCTTGCACAGGAATCTGCTTTTTCTGATGGAGTAGATGCTTTAGGCTTTGTGGGCTGTACTGTCTCTGTTGTAACTACTCAGTTCTGTCATTGTAGCATAAAAGCAGCTACAGACAGTATGCAAAAGAATGAATGTGACTGTGTCCCAAGCAAATTCTAGGGATTTGAATTTGAATTTCTACTATTTGAATTTCACACAATTTTTGGGTATCATGAAATGGTATTCTTTTCTTTTTCTTTTTTTTTACCCACTCAAAAATGTAAAAATTATTCTTGGTTTGTGGTTCCCACAATAACAGGCAGCAACAAAAATTTGACATGTGTGATATTTACTGATCCCTGGTCTAGCAAATGCCTGGCATAGAAATGGTGCTTAGGCAATACAGTTGAGTATATGAGTGAGTAAATGTTTTTAGTGTTTTCATTGAAGTCATTTACAAAGGAAATGCAAGGAGAAAATTTATGTGGAGATGAACTTACCATGGCATAGAAGAAACTTAGCAATCTGTCCTTTTGGTTTTAACTGACTGCCCCTCATGCCCTCTTCCCAGTACCATGTGTGCTGCAACTCATTAACACTACTAATAGACTTTCTCTGAAACACCATGTCCATTCCTACCTCTAGGCCATGTGTCTTGCATCTTTCTTTATAGGGAATGTGCTTAGCTGTTGTTTGTTTTAATTTTCTGCTTATGGAGCTATGATTTATCCTTCAAGATTCAGCTCTTCTTGAGATAGAAAAGAAGGGACGGGCCTTTGGTGAGGGCACCATCCCTGTGTTTCTGTGGGGCTTTAATATATCACTAGTGTAGCACTTTTCACATTGTAGTTTAATTCTTATCTTTGTGTATGTTGCTTTTCCCTGAAGTCCTCTGTCTTGTGCGAGCATAGGACTTGGCATTGTCGGTCATTTATTAACAACTGAATAACCTGAAACCTGAATAACATGAAACCTTTTCATGTAAATGTAAATTCTCAATATCCCACTGAGACTGGCAATCAGTTTAATCGACAGTGATGAGACTAACTTTCAATAATTATTGTGATGTAACCTCAGTGTTTAACATTGAAATGAATACAGTTAAAATTGAATAAAATTGTAGGAATTATCAAGAAATTTAAAAAATTAAGTTGGAAGCTTAACTGAAAGCATTATGTATGATATACAACATCAATTTTATAACTTAATTTCAAGTTTGGTTGAATTGATCCAGATGTACTTAAAAAATACTGTCTTTAAGCCTTTGTTTGGTTTTGTGTGAATAAAGGATGCGATCATTTAACAACATATGTGTACTGCTCTTGTTTTCTGGAAAGGTAAAGGACAGTGATAATACTGGAGATTTTGTGGTGAAATGTAATGGATTTTAGTTAATGGTTATATTATTTCAGCAAGTTAATAGGTTTCAAAACTTTGGTGGAATTTAGCTGGAAGAGATGGGAGATACTGTAACGTGCATTAATTACCATGTCAGGTATTCTGTTACTATAAATTCTCTCAAATATTATATATATGCTCAGGCCTTATTTACTATGGGAATACTTGTTACCTTATATCATATATCTCCTTAGTTCCCTGGGGAAATTTCCTGCATTCTCCCAAACTATAAGATTTCCAATCGAGATCAGCGTTTTGGGTATATTTCACCATAAATACCTTGGGAAATCTCTCTGGGAATTGAAGGCACACCATCATGCAATGAATCATCGTGCAATGAATAACAAGCTTTTCCATTGTTGAGCATTTATTTTCATTCATTCTGATAATTATAAGAGATAGTGCATTTCAATGAGAGTTTAGGTTGTCATTATAAACAGAATTTATGCTGATCTTTTTTTTTTTTTTTTTTTAAGTGAATAGCATACCAATGATTGGAAATCAGCATGTGTTTAGTTGATACAAGTGTTTATAAAACAAGAGCAACTATGCCCAGGTGAACTTACCTGGTATTTAACTTGTAGAAAGTCATTATATGGGGGAAAAAAGGTTATCTTGCAGTTCTGGGACAAAACAGTGATAGAGAATGTTAACAGAATACACTCCAGAACAGGGACATGTCACATTAAGTTCCCATACTTAGGTCTTTGGTTATCTGCCATCATTTTAAGTGAGAATTTATTTTCTTACAAATCCTCTGGAATGCACATACCTTTGTGTCAGGAATTGTGTCCTATACTTTTGTGTGTTTAGCAGTGCCTTGTACAGTGTCTTGTATATAACAACACATTTCCTGAATTAAATTATATTTATAAACAGTTAAGACATTGCACATAAAAAAGGAATGACCTCTAAAATGCTCTCTTAGAATAACTTTTCCAAATGTGTAATATTTCTATAAATATAAAATAATTAAATAATGGGGTCAGGATTCATTCACCGAGAATATAGTATCTTATTTTTTATGCCTTAACTCACTTAACTTACAAAACAGTGGTATGAGGTTGGTATTAATGTCTGCCCCCAGGCCCAGTCCCCCAAGAGCTGAGGCTCAGGGAAATTAATTTGAATTTATATGTAAAATAATAATAATATTTACTTTGTAGGATTTATGAGGATTAACTGGATTGGATTCTAAACCAGATGTCCTGGTGCATGGTAAGCCCTAAGTAATTTAGCTAGTACTAGTAAGGTCATGTAGCTAAAAAGTTGTAGAGTTGGGATTATATCACTGATCTGCTGTTTCAGAGCCCATGCTCTTTTCATCACTGTGCTCCAACTCCATGGGCAGAATATTTGGTGCAATCATTATCCTTCCCATTATGAGCTCCAGAAGGGCAAAGGATGAGCCTTTTTCTTTTGTATCATCTGCTGGTACCCTGTACACATAGTAATAAATGTTGACAGCTTGACTGGCTTGGCTGTGATATTGTTTCTGGTTTTGCTTTTCATATGAATGATTGGTAGGTTGTGTGATTCTGGGTAGGACTCAGAGGAATGTTGGTATAGTGTGCTTCACACTTTATATTTTAAAAGTGTCCCCCCCCCACCCAGTAATAGACTACTGGCATCTTGATTTTAAATTTTGTTTCCCCTGTGCCTGTGTATAAAAGGGGCTGAGAACAGTAAGTGTTCATGCAGAGTTAACATTTTCCAATTAGCTTTGCCAGTGTTTCTCAGTTTCATTCTGAAGTCGTTTCTGGTGGTTGTGCCCTGGGATTTTCAAAGTAAGGCTTTTTCACTTGAGGGGTAAAAATTTCTTTGTGTCTTTGGAGGTAAGAGAATTAAGAAAAAAAAAATCATTGAGCCTCATTGCCCTGGAGAGCTTTCTGAAAGGGAATTTGAGTAAAAAATGAGCTGTCAGTGTCCTTGAGGTTCCTTGCTAGTCACTTAATGATGCGTCATTTGTCAAATGTAGTTGTCTTTCCTCGAAGAGCCTGCTGTTGGTGGTGTTTCTCCATGCTGCGCATGAGGAACTCAATAACAAAGTCAGGACCAGAACTTCTGTACATGGGGGTGCCTTGTGCGACTCAGTTTTTTTTCCCCCCTGTAGTGGTAAAATACATGTAACTTAAGTTATCATTTTAGCCATTTTTTTTTTTTTCTTAGTAAAGCTTTAGATAGATTTTATTTATTTATTTATTAGAGAGAGAATGAGCTCAGGCAGAGTGGTAGGCAGAGGCAGAGGGAGAAACAGGCTCCCTGCCGAGCAAGGAGCCTGATGTGGGACTCGATCCCAGGATGCTGGGATCATGACCTGAGCCGAAGGCAGCCGCTCAACCAACTGAGCCACCCAGGCGTCCCCATTTTAGCCATTTTTAAGTGTACAGCTCAGTGGCATTAAGAGCATTCCCACTGTTGTGTGACCATCACCACCATCCATCTCCAGAACTCTTTCATCCTCCCAGACTGAAATTGTGTGTCCATTACACAGGAACTCCCCATTCTCTCCTTTCAGCCCCCAGCAACCACTGTTCTGCCTTCTGTCTCTATAAATTTGTCTGGTTGTGTTTCAGTTTTGTTACTCCATAATTTATCGGTTTAAATCTAGGCCTACAATCTTCTGTTTTTCCTAGTTGTAGTTATTATCTGATTCATTGGGATTGATGTTCCACTGCTAGATCTATGAGAGGATGTGAACTTGATGCAATTCTCTTGCAATCAATATTCTGTTTTGGTTCTCTGTATAGTAACCTCTTAAATTTCATGATCACATCACAAGGACAAGAACTGTATCTATTCTGTTCACCACTATATAACCAGTGTCTGGTACATTGTTTGTAGAAAAACAAATGTGTAGGATAAGCAAATACTGCTGATCTTTATTATTGAAAAAATTATTTACTTAAAAAATCATTTAAATATTTTTACTGAGATTTTCTTTGTAAGAGACCAGCTAAAATAGGAATTCCTACTCTCCTATTCTGATGATCTCTCTAAAAACAAGCTATGGTGGTCCAATCCAAATGACTATGGGCTTCTGCCCCTCCAAATCATTTATTTATTCTTTAATTTATTCATTCATCAAATATTTTTTGAATATGCATACAAGATGGCCATGATCCTTGAACCATGGAGGGAGACCTAGTAGAGAGCACAGGCTGTAAAAAGTGAACATACAAATGATATATTAGTTGTAAATTTTGTGAAGGATAAAATATGGGATGCTATCAGAAAGATTGATGATGGGTGGACAGCTTTAAGTTGATGGAAGTGGAAAAATGATAACTGTTTTCATGTTTGTGAAGAGCTGTGCTCTCATGTAGGAGAGAAAGAAGGCTTGCTTGAAAAACTTAAAGAAGTAGCAGAATAGACATTGTTAGGGTGTGGATTTTGGCTAATTATGGAAGAATTTGTTATTGCAAAGAATTTGCTCTTCAAAGTTGAAATGCATGGCCTTTTCCAGGTTGTTTGTCTTATCACTGGAGATAGTTAGGTGTAGCTTTGTAGAGATAGTGCCCTCAAACATGGCCAGGTTGGTTTCCAAATCTGGTTGGCCATCAGAATCACCAATTTATGTGGACAGGTCCAGGCCAGTGCTTGGCATTTAGTGGTTATGCTTAATAAATGCTGTTGAATCTGACTTTGCATTGCTTTTTGGTATATTTAATTATGGCAGGCAAGATGAAAAGAATCTGAACGCTGAAAATGATTTTAAATTATTTCCAGCTCACAAACAAAATTAATTGCTTAGCAGCATTGGTTAACATACTGTCTGATTAGGTCTGAATGCTGCCAAGTGTGGTCCACTAATGTGCTCAGTGTACAGAGTAACCTTGAGGATACAGCTTTCTGATTACTTGCCTTTTAGTGCATAACCTGGAATCAAGATTTGTGATGCCAGTAGGCTCTTCCAACCTAAGATCTGTTTATAGAACTCAGTGGAATAAAATGTATTTTAAAGATCTGGGTACTATAGTAGCTCACTAAGGTATCGGTCAACAATCAGATAGATATCAAGTATTTAAGGGCCGTCTACTGTATTCCAGGCACTATGGATGAAAAGTGGACCTAAGGTTGGTAATTTTCACTCTGCATGGGATGATGAGATCAAATGGGTAGGGTTTATGAGCTAGAACCTACCCCCTTGCCATGTATATCAGTTATTGTAAAAGTGTAATGGTATTTTGGTGTTCGATTTTGCTATATTGGAAGATGACTTTACATTATCACTTAACTTACTGCTAATTTATCATATTTGCATATTGACTCTCCCACAATGCTTCACTGTAGATGGTCAAGATTTGAAGACTGAAAAGTGGCATGAAATAGGTTATTAGAGGAGACGACCTAGGTTCAACACATTCCACTGAAAAGCAGTTTCATTACTCTTGCAGTTCAATGAGTGGTCCTATACGATTTACAGTGCAGTTCATTACTCACGCTGTGGTACTGGGCTCATCACAAGTGTAATAGTAGTAGTGTTAAGTCACGTGTGTGATGAGGACGTGCATGGTGTTCAATACCTGGGCAGAGTGTTTCCCTGAAAAATTCGATATTGGAATTTTAGACTTACTATGGATTGAGTCTCAGATGGTACCTACCAATGAGAGGAAGTCTCCTTTCCCTTTCCTTGTTGGGGGTTTACTATCGCACTTTTGAACTACATTAACCAGGAAAATCCTGTTCTGTTTGAACCTGGCATTAGTTCAAAACTGTTAACGTGCTATGGTTAGAGATTTGTGGGTGGCTAGTGGCAGGCATTGATTTCTATTATGCTGCCTTTACGATAAATACCACATATTTGTAAGTTACAAAGCTTGAGTTTATCTGCCCAATTTCCATGTAGTAAAATTCTCTCATTTATAGTCTCATACCCAATCCTTCTCCAGCAGCCTACCCCACTGAATTTACTGATTTCTTTGTCCATAAACTTCAAATGCTCAACAATAGGCTAAATTTGCATGATAGCATCTACAGATAATCTAAATGTTCCCCTGGTGAACCTGCATGATTTTAAATAGGGGACCACGAATGCCTCTTGGGCAAGGAATTGATTCCCAGCATTTTAACAAGGAGGGTGTGTAAGTGTGCGTTGAGGCTCTGAACTCTGTTGTTAACTGGGCAAATTTCATAGCAATGTTTGTCTGCAGCATGAGTGCACTTACATTATTTACTGCAGACTGCATTTCCCTCCAGTATTTAGATTTAAGTGATTTTTTTTTCCTTAGCCTTGGAATAATCAAGTAAAGAGGATTTTATTTTTTTTTTCTCTTCTAAGTGCATTTTACTGTGAAATAGTTAGCAGTATTAGAGTATCATAAACATACTGATTCTGTTATTGGTAAGATTGAATTTCAAGTACTATATTTTAGATTGAATTATTTCCCATAAAATTTCCTTGTTTCTGTAGAATACTTGTTTCTGTAGAGTAAACTTAGGAATAAGACAAAACCTGAGATGAAATAATTTGGATACAGTTTCACTCTTGTAGAGATTTTTCTACTTTTGCTCTTTCAGAAAATTCAATAAGAACACAGGCAGTGGAGGGGTGAAGGTACTAATCAAAATGGAAAAGATCTTTTCGACGACAAGCATCTTTGCACCTCCACACAACATGTACAAAGGTTAGAACACCAACAGCGACACGGTTGCAAACCAGTTTGTGTTATTGGAAATGCTGAGCTATGAGGATGATGTCTACGCCTCTCACTGTTTTCAATAGTGTGCATTCACCTAAAGGAAAATACAAGTAAGAAAAAGAAGAGTTTTATTACAGGAAGAATGTTTTGCTTTTATGTCTGTCTTAGGAGAAGTGCAGATTTATCAACTTTTAGTAATGTGACAGTCAGATAATTAACCTTGATGATTCTCCATGCACTGATGTGTATAAGGTGGTCTGGAATCTTATTATCACTGCTAAATCACTTTTATTTAATGTCTACTGGATATCACTAAAAAACATTTGCCTTTAGAAATTCTAGATTTCTATAGATTCTCACTGTAGTGTAGAATATACTATGAAATGACTTACATGCACTTGAAAATTAGACACCAGTGGATGATTTATTTAGCATATGTGTTCTGAGAACTCAACCAAGTATTTTACAGATGGGATAGTTGGTACTAGCTCTGTTTTATAGATGAGGCAAATGAGGTTTAAAGAGCTTAGTGGAGTTGCCAGGGTTTTAAATCTGGTTATCTACTGCAAACCCAGGAACTCATTGGCTATCTTATACTATGGTTTAAGTTAATGTTTTTGTGTAGATATGTTGAATATTGGAAAAATAGAGTGGGAGAATATACAAATTGGTGAAGAACGGGTGTTTCTTAGCCACATCTAAGTATGTTATAATAAAGCAACCTTGATTGGCTAGTTTCCTTTATTTCATGACACTGGAAAAGCTGTTGGGGGGCAGTTTTCAAAGTGCATTGAATTATTTTGGCATATACCACTTTGTCACTAAGGCATTGCCCCCAGTGTCTGGAGAAGAAAATGGAAGATGAGTCAGAGAAGTTATTATAATTGGAAAACTATGGACTAGGAGCTAGCAGACAAGAGTCCAGATCAAAGAACTGCTCTTTTTTAACATTGTTCATGTTGTAAACTTTTCAGAATATTGGTTTCCTAAATGGTGATACAAGGAATGTAATCCTCTAATTACTTTCTTGGGGTGATACATGTATAGAAGGCTATAATGTATCACTTCTGATGGTTTAGTCATTGGAAATAATAACAAACTTGTGCATGATTATATTTTTAAATATCTGGGTTGGCTACATGAATGTGTCTGAATTGTCCCATAGTTAATGCTTAGTTTCTTCTTGACTTTTCTTTGGGAACCTTTCGTGATAATGATGTTATCCCCTAAGTTAGGAGTATTATCTGCCGTGTTATTGCTTCTGTCAGCCCTGAAGGGGTTGGGGCTATGTATGTTTATATTCCCAGCAGCAGCTGGTAGTTCCTGAAACATACGAGGCCCTCAAGAACTGCCAATTAAATGAATAAATGAGGTTTATTGAGGTTTCTCTTTTGTTTTTTTGATATTTCTATTAGAAGGAGCAGTACCAGGGGACGTGTTGATTTCATGATTAAGAGAACCTGTATCGCCTTTTGGTCTTACAATGTCCCTGAAATTTATTTAACTGATTTTAAAATAATTTATTACTTTGCAACATATTACAAAGATCTAAGCTTATATATTCAATATGATTATTCTGCATAGGACTAGATACTGAAATTCTCCTGGCTTTGTCCATCCATCCTTCCTTCCTTCCTTCCTTCCTTCCTTCCTTCCTTCCTTCCTTCCTTCCTTTCTTTCTTTCTTTCTAACTGATCGTATGTGCAACCAGATTTGTCCTCATGTAGTATGTACTTGGAGGGGAGATTTTCATTGAGAAGCATGTTTAATAAAAAAAACTTACTGGTTAGAAAAGCTAGTCATTTAAGAAGGAGATCCAAGTGTGATTCCAGCAGTGGTCCTTTCTATCAATTTCTGTCATTTGATTTTTCTCTATTCAACCCCACAATTTTCTTTCAAAGGTCAGCTCTCTCATCATGTACAATATGGGGCCTAAAATGTTGGCAATAAAATGGATAGTGTCAGGCATTTTTTTTTTTCAAAATGCCAAATGACTGCAATCATTTTTCTTGCGTGTAATCCTGATACATCCAGACAAACAGCAATGCCAGAAAGCCAGGTAAGAATATTCACAAATGGTGCCAGTTTTGCTAATTCCTTAGTGATCATACGCATACTTAAACTGTGTTCATCCTAGAGCTTGCCTTTTATACCAGTATATTTTTAAGAGGGTCTAGTATTTTTTTAAGATGAATTTTAGGCATATCATTTTTGGATCAGATTTAGATGTTAATAGTATGTGATAGTATATGAAAATACTTCTATTTTAACAAGGTTTGTCAGTGTCATTTTAAAAAAAGCAGGTACTAGCATATGCTCACACATTTAAAATTTGTATTTTGTCTGTTACTGCTTTTTCTTTCCCATTCTCAAGAAGCATTATTGTGTTATAACCTTAATTTAAAAGAGTAGAAACTATGAGAAATAGGTAACATTTAATCATTTATTCATTTCCAAAAATGTGGTATTTTTATAGCTATTTTTGGTGTCATACTTTGTCTTAAAGTGTTTAATCAAAAGAAAAAGATGGTAATTCAGGAGAAAAATATTTTACATGATAATGCATTGAAGTCTTTAAACATCTGCTCATGGTGTTCTCAAAATTAGTTTGATTTATTTATGATTTATCCCTTTACAAAAAGTCAGGAGGATTTCTAAATGTACTGTCTTAATAACCAGTAGGAAGAGCATAGGGTCTACTTGAGATCATCGTTCTTTATAAAATCACAGGTTGGGGTTCTAGAAATCATTACACCACTCTCTCATTCAAAGTGGAGATGATCTCCATAATATCCCTGATAACTTTATTTATTTATTCAACAAATATTAATTGATTACCTACTATGAGCCAGATACTTGTCCAATCATTGTGAACAGAGCAGTGAGCCAAGTAAGTAAATTCCCTGCCTCAAAGAGCTTGCCTCCTTGCAGGAAGATAGGGACTATAAATAAAACCAAACTGCTGTAATAATAGGAAGGGGGTAGATGCCAGTGAAAGAAGCAGGGTTAGGGGCTGTGGTGATTTTATACAAGGTGTTCAAGGGAAGGTCTTTGATGTGATGGCATTCATGCAGAATCCTATATGTTCCTGTAGGAATAGGCTATGTGGCTATATGTATAAAGAACATTACAAACATAGGGCTCAGAAAGTGCGAAGGCCCTGGGGACATGATGTGTTTATCTAGGGGTGAGTGTGGCTAGAGCACAGGGAGCAAGCAGGGAGAATAGTGAGAGAGGTGGTCAGGTGACAGATCATGGATGACAGGTCTTTGTCACTTCCCAGAGTTTCCTTCAAAGTCTGTCATGCTTCATGGGCAAGACCTGTTTCTCAGTACCCCATAAGGAACATGTATTGTCCATTTAGGCCACAAATCCACCTTGTGAGGTAAGAAATATCGTCCTAAATTTATAAGGTAAGTAATTTGCCTGACTCCAAAGCACATAATCTAGGGATCTCTCTCTCTCTCTCTCCCTCCCTCCCTTCCTCTCTCTCTCCTTGTAAGCAGATATTTGCAAGGCTTATGAGGCACTACTGAAGAATGGTAATAGAAGAATGGGTTGGGATATGCTGGCCACCAAATTTGGGGACTGCCATTTAAATGACAGTGTCTGAGCTTGTAATGGCTATTTTACAATTGATAAACAATTGACAATTTCCTTGGTAAAATAGGGTGAGAAACACAAGTGACTCCATCTGAGGATGATTTCGCTATCACTTCTTAGCTGTAGCCTATGTTAGATTTCAGTCAGTAGTAAAGCAAACAGAAAATGCTGAGATACATATAAATCTTATCATTCAATTTCAGTTTCTATCCCTTGAAAATATATTTTTCTTTCCAATTTTAGGTGTTAAATAAGAACATGATGATTATTTTAGAAATCTTTTGTAGCCTAGTATAGTTCGGATTTTGAGATAATATCAGATAATCGCATGATTCATAGGATCTCTTTGGTTTAAAGTATGACAATCCCCCCCCTTTTTTTTTTTACCAGCAGAGGGCATGCTTCACAACTCTGTTTGCCTTTGTCAACAAAAAGCACAGATGAATTAGGAAGATTTTTTTTTTAGGCTTTCAAAAATAATTTTTCAAATTCTCTGTACGTCATTTCCAAAACAAAATATCATGCAATGGGAGGAAACTTAGGATATAGTCAATATGGATTTTATACAGTTCAGAGTCATCCAACAGAGATAAAAAGTTGTTTTTTTAAATAAAAGAAAAATACAATAATAAATCCTTGCTGTGAGACTTAGCAATATTTCAAGAAGGAACACAGGTTTGTTTTGCTGAATAGAGCTACATATGAAAATGATGAAATGTAATTTCAATAAAATTGATGATTTGGGGGTAGACCATCAGACTTTTCTTTGCACTTGTTTCTTTCTCAGACAGGATTTTTCACTGGCAGGTATGTATGTTAGAAAGAACACTAAACTCAATCTGGACTGCTTATGTTTTGCACAGTTTAGGACAAATGACCTGTCTACACCTCACTTTCTGTATCTGTAAGGGTAGGTAGTCATGCCTGCCTGAAATATTTGTGTGGATTACTGGAAAGAAGGGATGGAGAACAACTTGCTTTGTAGGCCAGCCCCATGACCTTGGAGAAGTCATTGACCATCTCTGGACCTTGATGATCAAGTTCGGAGTAGATTATCTGTAATCTAGATGATATGTGGTCTCTAAAAGAACTTTTTCGCTGAAATTTCATGTTAAAATGGCTAGTAAACAAAGTACTATATAAATGTAACTGAATAATAAAACACGTTTCCCTGTGTTTTAAAATTAAATTGTACATGAATTTCCAGGACCATATCTGTATTCTGAAGCCACAATGATCAGTATCTAAGGTCTGATTAGAAAGAGAGAAAGAAGCAAGATGTATATAAGATGTACATGGGGACAATATGAATCAAATGAAGACCCTTAAGAGGTAGCCAGTAGGACTGACCATCAAGGCAACGTAACACTTCTTCCCAAGCACCTTTCTCCCTGAGACAAAGCAACCCTCAAGTTTCTTTGTGAATGCGTGAATGCATTCATAAATGCAATATGAGTATGAATGCATGACTTGTGAATGCATTCACTTATTCACTAACTGAACAATTGTCTTGCTCACCCTGATTATTCTAAAGACAGTTTACATATATCACATTTCCCACCAAATTAAGAGACATTGCTTGGCTTTTTCTCTGCTCATATCAGAGCAGAGATGAGACACTCCCTTCTCTTTTCCAATACAGCTGTTTTCAGCTCAAGTAATTTTTTGCTTTTTGAACACCTTTTTGTCCAACCCCTACCCCCCTTCCAGCCATTGCTTAGTAATCTCAGAAAGACCTGCTTTCCTTCACCCTTTTCTGGCTCTCCTTCTATTTCATTTAGATGAATTGAAAAGAATCTATCTGTGGATTACAAGTAGAAGAGCAGTGCTGATGATCCACTTGTGACAGGGATAAGGGAAACCCTGCTTTGAAGTGAAAAAAATGTGACAAAAACTCCATTTCTAATAGCCTTGACAGGGCCTTGAAGTCCCTTTCATAACTGACATATAAGTTTCCAACTTTCTTCTCACTTTCTTTAATTAAATATGGCTTCTCTTAAATGTTGGTATTCAAGAGGAAATAATACTTTCTATTACTTGCTTTGCTATTCAAAAAAACCTTTACTGAGGTACAGTTGATATGTAAGAAACCACACATTTTTATACAATTTGATACATTTGGACAGATGCAGACACCCACGATATCACCATAATAGTTAAGGCAATAGCTGCATAACCTCCCGAAGTAAATTACATTTTGCCTTTCTGCTTAGTTAATTGATATTGAAATGGTTTAATTCACTGTTACCCATTTATAACATATAGTATTTTAGATACCTGTAAATCAAATATGATTTTGTAGACTGACTTCTGGATCTATGATTGGGACATTTCTTACCTATAGGGAAAAATGTAGAAATCAACTTTAAGACTATAACATAGTTGATCAGGAACTTTATTACAAATGAGGAATCTGCAAGTTTATACTGCAGTCTGTTTCTGGTTCTGTGGAAATCCTGCAAGTAACTCATAGAGACATATTTATTTCTTTTATTTAAATGTATTTATTGTATATCTACCATGTACTAGGCATTGCTGTAGATACTTGGTGTGTACAAGTGAATAAGACAGATCAAAACTTTGGACCCTCATGGAGTCTAAATTCTGGTGGGGCAAGGGAAAGGCAATGGACATAATAAATTGATTATATAGTAAGTAGGTAGTTAAAAGTGCAACAGTAAAGGGGCACCTGGGTGGCTCAGTGGGTTAAAGCCTCTGCCTTCGGCTCAGGTCATGATCTCAGGGTCTTGGGATTGAGACCCACGTTGGGCTTTCTGCTTAGCGGGAGCCTGCTCCCTCCTCTCTCTCTGCCTACTTGTGATCTGTCTGTCAAATAAATAAATAAAGTCTTTAAAAAATGCAGCAGTAAAAAGAAAAATAGAATAGGGTATGGAAGAGAGGGAGTGCAAGGCTGGGGTGGGGTAGGGTTTCAGTTTTAAAGAATCTTTCAGGGTTAGCTCATTCAGAGGTTGAGATTTGAGCAAAACTGAAAGAAGGCAAAGGAGGAAGTCAGGTAGGTATATTTATGCAAAGAGCATTCTAGGCAGAGGAATTAGTTCATGTAAAAGTTCAGAGGGAGGGGAAGGTCAAGTAGGTTTGCAGAACAGCGAGGGGGCCAGTGGTTGGCCTACAATGAGGGAATGGAGAAGTATGAGTAGTGGGAGTGGAAGTCAGAGATCATGGGCCCAGGTCATGGCTGGGCTCATAAACCATTGGTGGGACTTGGATTTTACTGTGAATGAGATGGAAACAACTTGAAAGTATTGAATAAAGGAATGAATGGCATGATTTAAAGCTTGCTTCTTGCTTCTCTGTTGAGAATAGACTGTTGGTGGATAAAAATAGAAGCCAAGGGACCTATTAGAGGGCTAACTTGATAATCCAGTTGAAAGATGATGCATTGAGAGGGGAATGGAGTCAAGGATCTATGCGAGAAAGTGATTGAAAAGATTTGCCATGGAATTTTGAGTGTGGAGAGTTGTCAGAAGGATGAAGGACAGTAAAAATTAGTAGGAAATGCTCTGCAAGTTCCCAGGAGATTTAAGTATTGTTGGAGTAAACTGAATAGAAGTGATGTGCTTAAAGAAAGTGGTCAGTTAGTGGAATGCTTGAAATTTTGGAGAACTTGTAGGTAATAAAAAAGTGAGGAATGGGTCTTGGGAGTGAGTGGCTAAGGTAGGGTGTGGAACATGATTATTGGAAGAGAGAAATTTGGGAAGAGGACGGGGTGTTGAGGACCTTTCTATGTATGAATTGAAATAGCCAAAAATTAATATATGAGTTGTGTTTTAGGAAGTCATAGTAAACTAGGAGTTGAAATTGTCGAGTTGTGAGTGGAAATGACTCAAGTATGAGTAGATGGCATCAACAATGATTACACCTGATGAGATTCCAGCTAGGAAATTTTATGGAGTTACAGAGGAAAGAAGGGGGGATGTAATGATCAGGATGTTATGTAATACAACGAGAATGTCACCGGAGAGGGAAGTTTCAGTGAGAAGGGGGACATCTACCCTACTTGTAGCCTCAGTTGTGTAAAGGCTGTGAGAGAAAGCCAGCAGTTGAGATGTGAGGGAAGCAGGGTGCTCAAGGAGGAGCCAGGATTTCTGGAAGAGAGAGATGGTGAATATAATAAGAGAACTACTTTCCCACTGAAAGGAGAAACTGAGACATGTCTTTTTGTTGTTGTTGTTAGGATTTTATTTATCTGACAGAGAAAGGGAGAGAGCACAGCAGGGGGGAGTAGCAGGAGAAGGAGAAGCAGGCTTTCTCCTAAGTGGGAAGCCCGATGTGGGGCTTGATCCCAGGACCCCAGAATCATGACCCAAGGCAAGGCAGCTGCTTAACTGACCAAGGCACCCAGGTACCCCAGAGACTTGTCTTTTAGGATAGAAATATATGCCTCTTAGAAAACTTCCCCTACCTCCCCAGGCCTTTGAATCCCAGATTATCAAATCTACAAGTATTTACTGAATACTTGCAATACGTAAAGTACCATATTCTATGGTCCATGCTAAAGGCAGTGAAACATAAGCCATTGTAAGACTTACTTCCAGTTAGTTACCTGCCCCACCATATTATTACCAGTCCCTGAAGGTATTTTCCATTGTCTGACAAAGGGATCAAGTACAGTCATTCAATGGAAGAGGGAGAGGCTGGTGGATTGAGAGTCCTCTGGGGTGGGGATAAAACCATCTGGCTCTTATTTTTCTGGTAACGCTGTTCTGTTTACACTACTATGGGATTTTTGATTGCAAGTTTCATTCATATTAAAACCTCCTTGCAACATCATCACTTAAGAGCAGCTAATTATATCCCCTCATAGTTTCTTCCAATGTTTGCATAGTTTTTAACTTGTTGTAATCATATGTATTTTTGCTTTACTTTTTATATACAGTGTGAAACACTGTATATTGTGCTGCCTAGAGGATTAAAGAGGTCACTCCTGTACATTTATAGGGAGAGAGCAGGGAGAAACTTAACAGCCTATCTTTCAAAGCCAGTTCAGGGGAGCAATAGAACCTCAAAAATCTTATAGGCCAGTATTTATGCTATGATGTAATTTGCCCTTCCTTTCATAATTTCTATAGAATAAATTATAAATTGTAGTGATATCAATGGGCAGAGGGAAGAGAGCGGTGGAACACAATGATTTTGATTTTGAGGCTTTTTATTTACATAAACTTTTTTATTATCTGTTGTGATATCATGATTTATAAGATATATTTGGTTTTCATCTACAATTAAAAAAAATGCTCCAGAACCATAAAGGTGAAACGGGTATCTTGTTAATAATAAAGATGGCTTTGGGGTGCCTGGGTGGCTCAGTTTAAGCCTCTTAAGAGGTTTAAGCCTCTGCCTTTGGCTCGGGTCATGATCTCAGAGTCCTGGGATCAAGCCCCACATCGGGCTCTCTGCTCAGTGGGGAGCCTGCTTCCCCCTCTCTCTCTGCCTGCTGCTCTGCCTGCTTGTGATCTCTCTCTCTCTGTCAAATTAATAAATAAAATCTTTAAAAAAAATAATAAAGATGGCTTTTGGACTCCACTGAAAGGCAGAGGCTGATTGCCAGGAAGACCAACCATGTGATTCAAGGGTTGAAACTTTGAGTCTTACCCTCTGACCTCTAGGGATGGGATAGGGGCAGAAGGCTGAATCAGCCAATGGCCAATGGTTCAGTCAATCACAATTATGTAACGCAGCCTCCATAAAAACTCAGGAAACCAGCTTTTTGGTCCTTTTTTGGGAAGAGTTTCCATGCTTAGGGAATCAAAGTGCTTCCATGTGCCACTGGACTAGTCTGCAGGCCCCATGAGGACAGAAGTTCTTTTGTTCAGGATCTCATCTTATGTATTGCTTCATCTGGCCATTGATACGTATCCTTGACCGTACCCTTTAAAAAGCTGGCAAACCTAAGTTAAGTGTTTCCCGGAGTTCTGTAAGCCATGTTAGCAAACTAATCAAACCTAAAGAGGAGATGACTGCAACCTCCAATACGTAGCCAGCCAGTCAGAAGCGTAGTTAATAGTTTGGGGCTTATGACTGGCATCTGAAGTAGAGTGTGGGGGTCAGTCTTATAAGACTGAACCCTTAACCTGTGGTATGTGAGACTGTCTCTAGGTTGGCAGTATCAGCACTGAGTTGAATTATCTGACATCTTGCTGGTGTCTGAGAATTGCTAGGTATCATGTGTGGGGCTGTGCAGGGATCTCTCTCTTCCCCCCATTAAAATTGGGTATGAGAATCCTGAAAGACCAAGTACTCCAAAAGTCCCTCCCATTCCTCCCCGCTGCCTAAAGGTAATCACTATTTTGGACTTCTGTCATTATAGATTCATTCTTCCTGATTTTGACCTAGAATTTGAATCATAGAGTATGAATCTCTTTGGGTCTGGTTTCCTTTGTTTAACATGGTGCTTGGGAAAGTCACCATTATTAATTAGAGGGGATAGTTTGTTTTTGTTGCTGCATAGCATTCCATGATATGAATATACCATAATTTATTCTGTCTTGAAGAATATTTTGACTGTTTCGGTTTTGAGCTATTCCATATAATACTGCTTTGAATATTTCGTACATTTTTTTGGGTACACATATTGATGGAGTTGCTGGGTGATAGGGTATGTGTATATTAAGTTTTGTAAATACTACCAAATATTATACAAAATACAAATACAAAAAATTTTGTAAATACTACCAAAAATTATATACCTATAATATATGAGAGCTCCATGTGCTCCACATTTTTTGCAACCCTTGGTATGGACTCTGGTTCACAACTACCAAGGCCTTGTCAAGGTATTGACCTTTTACTGTGTTTGGAGATTATAGTAAGTGGTGCAGGGAATGAAAGAGAAAATGGATGATATAGTTTCTTTCTTTGCGCTAATGTAGTTGAATAGCTAATACCTATGAAGAAACAAAGGATAATATAGATAGTTTATAAATAAAATGCTGAATCATAGGATTAAGCTAGTAACAGCTGTATTTATTAGTTATTTGTGATTTCATTTTAGTTCATAGATTTGGTTTCCTTTTAAAAAAACTAAGAGCAACAGGAAATGACAGTAATCTTAGTGGAAAAATAAAAAGTTGGTTCTTTCAAATATTTGATCAAATTTATTTTGGTGTGTCTAAAGATACTCATTTTTTGTTTGTAAGATTTTTCTTTATAAATACATAAGAATTTCTGAGAACGTTCTTCTATATTGGCAAATAGGTGTAAGAAGAATTTACTTTGGTTAAGATGCTGCCTCCTTCCATAATCTCGCAGGTTTGGGAAAGGCTTTCCCATCGTTTCTGCATTGTGTCCCTCAGGCCACCTCTCCACTCTTACAGTGAGCAAAGCTGTACTTGTGCAAAGTTTTTCTTTGTATTTTTAAAAATCCTTTGTGCCAGACACTGTGCTAAATGTTGACATAAATTAGCCCATTTTTAAAAAATAAATAAACTAACTCATCTAATCATCTCAATAGTTCTGGGCTATAGGTTTTAGTAGTAGCCTCATTATATACAGATAAGGAAACAGGTACAGGGTGATTAAGTAACCTGAGAGTTTCAAAGGATTCTCTGGGGAATTCTATTGATTATCATTGAACTGGGCACATGAAAGGCCAGGTGAATGATAGATTCAGCTTTAGTGGATGATTGAATGGTCTGATCTTCACATTCATGGGACCACATCCTCATATGTCTTCACACCTACTTATATGATCCTATGCAACACATTTAAGCTCTCTTTCCTTTAGCTTCTTCAGCAAATTCAGACACTAAATCTTAGCGGATTTTATGAGGTTAAATTTGGGTACTATAAAATGACAGTCATTATTTACAACAAACTCACCTAATTGTGTTTGGGTTAATGCTATTGAATAAATTGTATGGGGAATATCTGGGAGGATTTTTTGAGATGGAAATCTTTAGGTTACTTTTGAAGAAAGAGACATGCTTTTTGATTCAATAGCACTTTGAATTTGTCATTCAGTTAAGTTGGAGGACAACCCCCCCTGGAATTAAATAGAATTGGTTCCTCTCATGTTAGTATTCTCTTACAGCAAGAGTATTCTTCAGTCTTAAATAAAATCTCTAGAGTAAGAAAGAAGGGAGTCTAATATATGAAACTTGATCTTGTTCAGCCAGCTGAGTAAAGACCCAGCTTCCTTGGCATGATGCCCTGGTATTATTACAGAGCAGGTTAGCACTTGAGTACTACAACTAGGAGAAAATTCTCAGGATATGAGAAGTTGCCTATGATACTTCAGGAAGCTGAGTCACTCACAGTTGTAGGTGAGACATTTGACAGGCTTAGAGAACATCACTTGAATCTTCCCTGGCGTTGGTCGAATTAGCTCTTGAGGAGAGATGTGCATTTCCAGCCCCTTCCTCATTTTTCTTTAATTACATCCTCTAGGTGCTGCTTCTCTTTTTGTTTTGTTTTTCTCTAATCCACGCTACCATCTGTACACTGTGGTAGGAGGTAGTATGTAGTGGTTGAGAGAGTACTATGTGTAGTATATGAACTTTTTGTTAGAGAGGAAAAAAGATACCTACCTGTGTCATAAAAAAATGTATTGCTTGCATTCTTCTATCTAAGTTCAAACTTTCTTATAATTGAGATACAATTGACGTATAGCGTATTAGACGTATAGCGTATTAGTCTTAGGTGTACAACATGGTGATTTGGGATTTGTATATATTGCAAAATGATCACTACAGTAGGTCTAACTGATATCTATCACCATATTTAATGAAATTTTTTTTGTGATGAGAACTTTTAAGATTTACTCTTTGCAATTTTCAAATACACAACTCAGTATGGTTAACTATTGGCACCATGCTTCACATTATAGCCTCAGGGCTCTTTTTATACTGTAAGTTTGAACCCTTAAGAGCACTGTCTTTTTTTTTTTTTTACTTTATTTAAGCTTTATTTAAACATATGATGTAACCCCACCACCCTCACCCAACCCCTCTTCCCCCCACCCCCCTCAGTTTGTTTTATGACATTAAGAGTCTCTTTTGGTTTTTCTCCCTCCCGATCCCATCTTCTTTCATTTTTACTTTTCCTACCACCTTAACTCCCACCCCCGTTGCATCTCCACTTCCTCATATCAGGGAGATCATGTGGTAGTTGTCTTTCTCCAGTTGACTTATTTCGCTAAGCATAATACGCTCTAGTTCCATCCATGTCATCGCAAATGGTAAGATTTCATTTCTTTTGATGGCTGCATAGTATTCCATCGTATATATATACCACATCTTCTTTATCCATTCATCTGTTGATGGACATCTAGGTTCTTTCCATAACTTGGCTATTGTGGACATTGCTGCTATAAACATTCGGGTACACGTGCCCCTTTGGATCACTACGTTTGTATCTTTAGGATAGATACCCAGTAGTGCAATTGCTGGGTCATAAGGTAGAAGAGCACTGTCTTTTTAAAGATGTGAGTAAGGAAAGCAGGTAAGGTAAGTAAACAGGTAAAAAGTATGTTTTCAAATGAAGTTTTCTGGAAACATCTTAAAAATGTTATATTAGGGCGCCTGGGTGGCTCAGTGGGTTAAGCCGCTGCCTTCGGCTCAGGTCATGATCTCGGGGTCCTGGGATCGAGTCCCGCATCGGGCTCTCTGCTCAGTGGGGAGCCTGCTTCCCTCTCTCTCTCTCTCTCTCTCTCAGCCTGCCTCTCTGCCTACTTGTGATCTCTCTCTGTCAAATAAATAAAATCTTTAAAAAAATGTTATGCTAAATTACATTTATTTAAAAATCTGTGGATCTGAAATCTTACCATGTCTGTTGAAACCTTAGATTTCCCCTCATACTGATATTCTGAGTATATTCTCTACGCTTCTAAGGAAAATTTCCCCTCCCCTTCCATTCCTTCATTAAATTTCTTTTAATTTTTTTTAATCTTTACAACCATGAACCTAAGATAATCCTTGCCTTTCCAACTTGTATAATTTATATCTAACTTGTGATTTCCTATAGATTGTGACTAATGGGGTCGGTCCCTGTACTCTCCTTAAAAGAGGTGCTTAAAAATCAAATTCTGCTTTTTTTGGTAACCAAAAGGAACACTCTGTAGTATTCCAGAACAGTTTTATACTCTTTTAGTAAAAATTAACTTAAGGGGTGCCTGGGTGGCTATTGGTTAAATGTCTAACTCTTGATTTCAGCTAAGGTCATGATCTCAGGGTCCTGAGATGGAGCCCTTCGTAGAGTAGTGGGCTCAGTGAGGAGGGGTCTTCTGAAGATTCTCTTCTTTTCCCTCCCTCCTAACAACCCACACCCCTCACTCTTGCATACCACGTGTGTGCGCTCTCTCCCTCCCTCTAAATAAACAAATACAGAAATTTAAAATTTTCTTCAGTTAAACATGAACAGCTTTTAATCAAAATGTTCCTTGGCAAGAAAAACCATGCTTGAGCAGAACTAACATGTTCACTTTTTTTTTGAGATGCGTAAGTCCTTTGAATGTTTTCTCCCTTCCCTCATGTTGATCTGCTCTCACATCCTCCCTGGACCATGGTTAAAGCTTTCTCAATGGTCCCCTGCTTCTACCTCTGCCTTCTCACAGTGAAGTCCCCACCCAATAGCTAGAATGATCTTACAGAAATGTAAATTCAGTTGCATCATTCCCCCTTTCACAGTTCTCCCAATATAATCTAACTTCTGTCATTTGGCCTCAAGAGCCACCCTACCTCTTTCCCCTCATTCTCCTGGATTGTTCTTCAATGCCAGCTTACCGCCTTCTTCCTCTTCCTTGAACACACCGAGTTCATTTGTTAACTGCAGGCCTTTGTCCTTATTGTTGTTCTCTTTACCTGGGATGATTTCCTCCAGATAATCATTCAGATTTCTGCTCAAATAACACCTTTCTAGAGATTCCCCCTCTGGTCACAACCTCTCCTTATTGCTTTGTTTTATTTTTTATTGTAGAGCTTGTCACCGCCTACCATTTATATATTTCCTTTTTAATTGTTTCTTTCCATTGGAATAAAAACCTCTAGAAAATGTGGGTTTTGTTATGTCCATGGCTGTATTTCCAGAACTTAGAAGAGAGTCTAGTTTATAGTGGGCAATTGATATTTGATGCAGGAATGAATGAATTGTTGGCTAAATTAGTTTGGCACATGTGGACACTGATCAGCATAATTTACGGCTGTCTTACCTGATTGACATTATGCCATGGTTTGCATTCAGAATATTAAGTTCCTCTTGGTAAGGCAATGAGAACAGAGAAGTAGACAGTGAAGATTGCCTGAAACCCGAAGCCC